>CM069861.1:11588823-11596323 GCA_036172795.1 Pelodytes ibericus | reverse complement strand
AATGTTGTTAATGAACGTGGATGTTCTGTACACTGAACTGTAAATAAACCTTTGAAAGGGACTGCGGTTTTAACGTGCCGGACATTGTTTGTTCCCCCCCCCCCCCCCCAAGTGTAGTTCTTATTGAAGTATCACAAAGGTGTAATGGGGAAATTATACAGTGGGACTCAGTGTACATTACTAACTGTAATTCTACTACAGCTCCAGAAAAGAGAAATAGAAGGAACAGTGAGAAAAAGAAAGGGCAGGGTAGGAAGAAGGTAAAGGGGGTCTGGGGCGGGGGGATTCCTTATATACTAAACAGAGGGATCGTAGTATGCCGGATTTCATCATATATCTTTATATTCCCCACATTGATGTAGTGGATCTTTTCCATCTGTAGATTCAAATAGATACGTTATTAAAGTTCCCTGTTGGAGGGGAGGGTTGACGATTTCCAATGTCTAGCTAGGAGGGTTCTTATTGCAATCAGAGCGTGACCAATAATTAGTTTTGGGATATGGGGGATTTTGTCAGGGACGATGTGTAGCGGTGCCAATTTGGGGGATTGTTGCAGCTGTACTGAGGTATCTTTATGGATAATGTCAAAGGTTTTGTGTCCAGGGGACCATCCTTTCCCTCATAGACTTTAAAAGGGGTTAAAGAAAATGCAACACGTTGTGGCTTTTTATGGCCTAGCTATTTGTGGAAGATTGGGTTGGTATTTTTAGGAATGGAACAGGTTGTGGCACCTGGTTTGTAGAGACTCTGATCGGCTGTGTGTATCAACCAGCAAAACAAAATCATCATGACCTTTTTTTTTTTTTCCTCCCCAGTGTCTCCTGTGCCTCGTCTTTAATACTGGCAGACCCTCTGACTTCACAGCCATGAGACCAGTCCTGTCCCCACCCACATCGCGCAGGAAGTCACGCCCTCCGCAGAGGCGGACTCCTCCTCCTCCTCCATCACCCAGTGGTAAGAATGACACCTGCTCATAGCATGACTTCTCTTTTTGCTGTGAGCCGGACAGGTTATATTTGGGATCTGTAGGATATCCATTTTTATTTTTCATTTAATTTTGCAGTATCTACGAGAGCCAGACCCCCGGTGGAGAGTATGGAGAGGCCTGTGCGCAGGAAGCGGTTCAGGCCGGGTACTAGAGCGCTGATGGAGATTCGCAAGTATCAGAAATCGACTGGGCTTCTCATCAGAAAGGCCCCCTTCCACAGGCTGGTGAGGGAACAACCCGGGGGATACACTGTTGCTCCATACCTACTGTCTTTCAGCTTAGGGTCAGTCTGACTGCCCCTCTGTTTCATTAGCACACCCCGGTCTCTGATTAGCTCCGACTAGCTCGCTTTCTATATTACACTCTCTGATTATAGCTGTGTTTGTGCTCATCTTGCATGCACTCTGCACTTGGTCGAACCCTTTACATCCACCAATATAAAGCTGCTCCCTGTTCTGTGATGTGGTATGTTCTGATTCCAGTCTCTCTGCAGGTTAAAGAGGTTTGTGCATTATACACTCGAGGGATTTATTTTCAATGGCAGTCATCGGCTCTCCTGGCTCTGCAAGAGGTATGTCCATCGTTCATCTCTTGTAACCCATCACCGTGCTCTGCCCTTGGTATCCTGGCAGGTCGCAGGACCCTGCCCCCCCCCCCCCCCCTGACATGTCACTGGGTTCTTTTAACACCTTTTGCCACATTGTCTCTTCCACAGTCCGCAGAAGCTTTCCTCGTACGCCTCTTTGAAGACTCCTATCTCTGCAGTATCCATGCCAAGCGGGTTACTCTCTATATTCAGGACATCCAGTTGGCCAGGAGGATAAGGGGGCTCAGTGAAGGACTAGGCTAATCCCACCTCTCAGTGTTTCTTTTAATGACTCCCCTAAGTGACCCGCGATGTACTCAGGGGGAAACTTCATGTGGTTTCATGATTTTACCATAGGATGGTCACACCTCTTGACTGTTTTCTCTAATGCGAAGAGAAGGCACCTTGAATGAACTTTTTCTTTTTAATATGTTTTAATTGTTTTTATAAAAGCATCAACTTTTTTTTTAGGTTTTAAAGTACTTTTGACTCCATTCTAAACTCCTTTCTATTATACTGCTCGTTTTGGAGCAGCGATTCTCCTGGGAAAGCCCCCCAACTTGATCCTCTCCCTGCACCGACTGATCTATACATTGTATTAGCAAAACAGCAAGAAAATGCCTCATTTGGGAGAAACGCGTTTTAAATGTGTCTGTAGGGTCTCCTGGTGATGACATCACCTGTGGCACAGTATGCAAATTACACATTGGTTCATTTGCATACTGTACCACAGGTGATGTCATAAGCAGGACTCACTACCGTAACATTTGTCTCCTAATTTTGGCATTTACTTGCAGTCTTGCTAATACGATGTATAGATCATTTCCAATCCTTGCTCTACATTCACAGTAACATTTCAGGTGATACTGTCCCTTTTAAGTCAGAAACCAGTTTTATTCCCTCTTCACTGTTCACTTTGATGTTATCGCAGCCAATAGAAAATTAGCTACATCAGGTGCATGGCTTTCCTTGACCAGTAGGGGGACAGAGCTGGTACCAGAGCTCCAAAATCAAAGCTCTGCTTGTCTGACACCAGAGACGGTATGTTTGATATGAATCTTAACTAGAAGAATCAAGACTGTTTGTTTGTTTTTATAATGAGGGTTTTTTTTTTTTTCATTTTACACATTGTTTATAAAAAGTGTATTGCAAAGGTTTTTATAAAATGATTGCCACTGAACCATTTAAAACTGGACAATGCGCTGATTTTATTATTATTTTTGTCTTGATCCATACATCTGTTACCAAATTGTGTGGAACAACCATTTAATGTGCTTGACATGGAGTATGGCCCCTTATGAAGTATTAACCGGTCATTACCCTAAATCTGACCTGGATTTGCTGTAACAGCTTTTGTTACCCAGAGCTTTTCGGTAAAGGTACATTTTGTACAGTATGGTGGATACATTCCTGCTTGTAAATAGAAACTATACCTTGAACACCTGCACATCAAGGTGTGATTATTAAACCTGTAAATATCTGTGCTGTAATTTGCTCAAATTCAGAACCAAATGTATATTTTAACACATAACATGTTTTTAGTTCTATGAAATGATAACTTTTATTAATACTTTGCAATAAAATCTTACTATATAAAGCGTGTTTGGTTTTTAAAGATTACTTACAAGGCCAGCATCTTCCTGTCTAACACTGGGACAGTGCAGACAGTGCCAGCCTCACCCACACTGTACTATACTATATACCCAGGTCACAGTGCAGACAGTGCCAGCCTCACCCACACTGTACTATACTATATACCCAGGTCACAGTGCAGACAGTGCCAGCCTCACCCACACTGTACTATACTATATACCCAGGTCACAGTGCAGACAGTGCCAGCCTCACCCACACTGTACTATACTATATACCCAGGTCACAGTGCAGACAGTGCCAGCCTCACCCACACTGTACTATACTATATACCCAGGTCACAGTGCAGACAGTGCCAGCCTCACCCACACTGTACTATACTATATACCCAGGTCACAGTGCAGACAGTGCCAGCCTCACCCACACTGTACTATACTATATACCCAGGTCACAGTGCAGACAGTGCCAGCCTCACCCACACTGTACTATACTATATACCCAGGTCACAGTGCAGACAGTGCCAGCCTCACCCACACTGTACTATACTATATACCCAGGTCACAGTGCAGACAGTGCCAGCCTCACCCACACTGTACTATACTATATACCCAGGTCACAGTGCAGACAGTGCCAGCCTCACCCACACTGTACTATACTATATACCCAGGTCACTGTGCAGACCGTGCCAGCCTCACCCACACTGTACTATACCATATAACCAGGTCACTGTGCAGACAGTGCCAGCCTCACCCACACTGTACTATACTATACCCAGGTCACTGTGCAGACAGTGTCAGCCTCACCTACACTGTACTGTAGTTTATACCCAGGTCACTGTGCAGACTGTGCCAGCCTCACCCACACTGTACTGTAGTATATACCCAGGTCACTGTGCAGACCGTGCCAGCCTCACCCACACTGTACTGTAGTATATACCCAGGTCACTGTGCATCCAGTGTCAGCCTCAACCACATTGTACTGTAGTATATACCCAGGTCACTGTGCAGACTGTACCAGCCTCACCCACACTGTACTATACTATATACCCAGGTCACTGTGCAGACAGTGCCAGCCTCACCCCACACTGTACTGTACTATATAACCAGGTCACTGTGCAGACTGTGCCAGCCTCACCAACACTGTACTGTAGTAATACCCAGGTCACAGTGCAGACAGTGCCAGCCTCACTCACACTGTATTATAGTAATACCCAGGTCACAGTGCAGACAGTGCCAGCCTCACCCACACTGTACTGTAGTAATACCCAGGTCACAGTGCAGACAGTGCCAGCCTCACCCACACTGTACTGTAGTAATACCCAGGTCACAGTGCAGACAATGCCAGCCTCACCCACACTGTACTTGAGTAATACCTAGGTCACAGTGCAGACAGTGCCAGCCTCACCCACACTGTACTGTAGTAATACCCAGGTCACAGTGCAGACAATGCCAGCCTCACCCACACTGTACTGTAGTAATACCCAGGTCACAGTGCAGACAGTGCCAGCCTCACCCACACTGTACTGTAGTATATACCCAGGTGACAGTGCAGACAGTGCCAGCCTCACCCACCCTGTACTGTAGTATATACCCAGGTGACAGTACAGACAGTGCCAGCCTCACCCACACTGTACTGTAGTATATACCCAGGTGACAGTGCAGACAATGCCAGCCTCACCCACACTGTACTGTAGTAATACCCAGGTCACAGTGCTAGCCTCACCCCCACTGTGCTGTAGTAATACCCAGGTGACAGTGCAGACAGTGCCAGCCTCACCCACACTGTACTGTAGTATATACCCAGGTGACAGTGCAGACAGTGCCAGCCTCACCCACACTGTACTGTAGTATATACCCAGGTGACAGTGCAGACAGTGCCAGCCTCACCCACCCTGTACTGTGGTATATACCCAGGTGACAGTACAGACAGTGCCAGCCTCACCCACACTGTACTGTAGTATATACCCAGGTCACTGTGCAGACCGTGCCAGCCTCACCCACACTGTACTGTAGTATATACCCAGGTCACTGTGCATCCAGTGTCAGCCTCAACCACATTGTACTGTAGTATATACCCAGGTCACTGTGCAGACTGTACCAGCCTCACCCACACTGTACTATACTATATACCCAGGTCACTGTGCAGACAGTGCCAGCCTCACCCCACACTGTACTGTACTATATAACCAGGTCACTGTGCAGACTGTGCCAGCCTCACCAACACTGTACTGTAGTAATACCCAGGTCACAGTGCAGACAGTGCCAGCCTCACTCACACTGTATTATAGTAATACCCAGGTCACAGTGCAGACAGTGCCAGCCTCACCCACACTGTACTGTAGTAATACCCAGGTCACAGTGCAGACAGTGCCAGCCTCACCCACACTGTACTGTAGTAATACCCAGGTCACAGTGCAGACAATGCCAGCCTCACCCACACTGTACTTGAGTAATACCTAGGTCACAGTGCAGACAGTGCCAGCCTCACCCACACTGTACTGTAGTAATACCCAGGTCACAGTGCAGACAATGCCAGCCTCACCCACACTGTACTGTAGTAATACCCAGGTCACAGTGCAGACAGTGCCAGCCTCACCCACACTGTACTGTAGTATATACCCAGGTGACAGTGCAGACAGTGCCAGCCTCACCCACCCTGTACTGTAGTATATACCCAGGTGACAGTACAGACAGTGCCAGCCTCACCCACACTGTACTGTAGTATATACCCAGGTGACAGTGCAGACAATGCCAGCCTCACCCACACTGTACTGTAGTAATACCCAGGTCACAGTGCTAGCCTCACCCCCACTGTGCTGTAGTAATACCCAGGTGACAGTGCAGACAGTGCCAGCCTCACCCACACTGTACTGTAGTATATACCCAGGTGACAGTGCAGACAGTGCCAGCCTCACCCACACTGTACTGTAGTATATACCCAGGTGACAGTGCAGACAGTGCCAGCCTCACCCACCCTGTACTGTGGTATATACCCAGGTGACAGTACAGACAGTGCCAGCCTCACCCACACTGTACTGTAGTATATACCCAGGTGACAGTGCAGACAGTGCCAGCCTCACCCACACTGTACTGTAGTATATACCCAGAGCACAGTGCAGACAGTGCCAGCCTCACCCCACACTGTACTGTAGTATATACCAAGAGCACAGTGCAGACAGTGCCAGCCTCACCCCACACTGTACTATGGTATATAGCCAGGTGACTGTGCCAGCCTCAACCCTGTTGTTCTATAGTGTATACTCGGGTATATACTATAGCTCAGACAGTGCCAGCCTCACACTCAGTGTACTATGGTGTAAATACTCCGGTTACTGGGTGGACAGTGCCAGCCTTATCCATGCTGTTCTATGGTATATATACCACTGAGCACTTCACCCACACTGTACTGTAGTATATACCCAGAGCACAGGTGCAGTGCCAGCCTCACACTCGGTGTACTATGGTATATACCCAGAGCACAGGTACCGTGCCAGCCTCACACTCGGTGTACTATGGTATATACCCAGAGCACAGGTGCAGTGCCAGCCTCACACTCGGTGTACTATGGTATATACCCAGAGCACAGGTACAGTGCCAGCCTCACACTCGGTGTACTATGGTATATACCCAGAGCACAGGTACAGTGCCAGCCTCACACTCGGTGTACTATGGTATATACCCAGAGCACAGGTACAGTGCCAGCCTCACACTCGGTGTACTATGGTATATACCCAGAGCACAGGTACAGTGCCAGCCTCACACTCGGTGTACTATGGTATATACCCAGAGCACAGGTACCGTGCCAGCCTCACACTCGGTGTACTATGGTATATACCCAGAGCACAGGTACAGTGCCAGCCTCACACTCGGTGTACTATGGTATATACCCAGAGCACAGGTACAGTGCCAGCCTCACACTCGGTGTACTATGGTATATACCCAGAGCACAGGTACAGTGCCAGCCTCACACTCGGTGTACTATGGTATATACCCAGAGCACAGGTACAGTGCCAGCCTCACACTCGGTGTACTATGGTATATACCCAGAGCACAGGTACAGTGCCAGCCTCACACTCGGTGTACTATGGTATATACCCAGAGCACAGGTACAGTGCCAGCCTCACACTCGGTGTACTATGGTATATACCCAGAGCACAGGTACAGTGCCAGCCTCACACTCGGTGTACTATGGTATATACCCAGAGCACAGGTACAGTGCCAGCCTCACACTCGGTGTACTATGGTATATACCCAGAGCACAGGTACAGTGCCAGCCTCACACTCGGTGTACTATGGTATATACCCAGAGCACAGGTACAGTGCCAGCCTCACACTCG
>CM069861.1:11505621-11588623 GCA_036172795.1 Pelodytes ibericus | reverse complement strand
TATATACCCAGAGCACAGGTACAGTGCCAGCCTCACACTCGGTGTACTATGGTATATACCCAGAGCACAGGTACAGTGCCAGCCTCACACTCTGTGTACTATGGTATATACCCAGAGCACAGGTACAGTGCCAGCCTCACACTCGGTGTACTATGGTATATACCCAGAGCACAGGTACAGTGCCAGCCTCACACTCGGTGTACTATGGTATATACCCAGAGCACAGGTACAGTGCCAGCCTCACACTCGGTGTACTATGGTATATACCCAGAGCACAGGTACAGTGCCAGCCTCACACTCGGTGTACTATGGTATATACCCAGAGCACAGGTACAGTGCCAGCCTCACACTCGGTGTACTATGGTATATACCCAGAGCACAGGTACAGTGCCAGCCTCACACTCGGTGTACTATGGTATATACCCAGAGCACAGGTACCGTGCCAGCCTCACACTCGGTGTACTATGGTATATACCCAGAGCACAGGTACAGTGCCAGCCTCACACTCGGTGTACTATGGTATATACCCAGAGCACAGGTACAGTGCCAGCCTCACACTCGGTGTACTATGGTATATACCCAGAGCACAGGTACCGTGCCAGCCTCACACTCGGTGTACTATGGTATATACCCAGAGCACAGGTACAGTGCCAGCCTCACACTCGGTGTACTATGGTATATACCCAGAGCACAGGTACAGTGCCAGCCTCACACTCGGTGTACTATGGTATATACCCAGAGCACAGGTACCGTGCCAGCCTCACACTCGGTGTACTATGGTATATACCCAGAGCACAGGTACAGTGCCAGCCTCACACTCGGTGTACTATGGTATATACCCAGAGCACAGGTACAGTGCCAGCCTCACACTCGGTGTACTATGGTATATACCCAGAGCACAGGTACAGTGCCAGCCTCACACTCGGTGTACTATGGTATATACCCAGAGCACAGGTACCGTGCCAGCCTCACACTCGGTGTACTATGGTATATACCCAGAGCACAGGTACAGTGCCAGCCTCACACTCGGTGTACTATGGTATATACCCAGAGCACAGGTACAGTGCCAGCCTCACACTCGGTGTACTATGGTATATACCCAGAGCACAGGTACAGTGCCAGCCTCACACTCGGTGTACTATGGTATATACCCAGAGCACAGGTACAGTGCCAGCCTCACACTCGGTGTACTATGGTATATACCCAGAGCACAGGTACAGTGCCAGCCTCACACTCGGTGTACTATGGTATATACCCAGAGCACAGGTACAGTGCCAGCCTCACACTCGGTGTACTATGGTATATACCCAGAGCACAGGTACAGTGCCAGCCTCACACTCGGTGTACTATGGTATATACCCAGAGCACAGGTACAGTGCCAGCCTCACACTCGGTGTACTATGGTATATACCCAGAGCACAGGTACAGTGCCAGCCTCACACTCGGTGTACTATGGTATATACCCAGAGCACAGGTACAGTGCCAGCCTCACACTCGGTGTACTATGGTATATACCCAGAGCACAGGTACAGTGCCAGCCTCACACTCGGTGTACTATGGTATATACCCAGAGCACAGGTACAGTGCCAGCCTCACACTCGGTGTACTATGGTATATACCCAGAGCACAGGTACAGTGCCAGCCTCACACTCGGTGTACTATGGTATATACCCAGAGCACAGGTACAGTGCCAGCCTCACACTCGGTGTACTATGGTATATACCCAGAGCACAGGTACAGTGCCAGCCTCACACTCGGTGTACTATGGTATATACCCAGAGCACAGGTACAGTGCCAGCCTCACACTCGGTGTACTATGGTATATACCCAGAGCACAGGTACAGTGCCAGCCTCACACTCGGTGTACTATGGTATATACCCAGAGCACAGGTACAGTGCCAGCCTCACACTCGGTGTACTATGGTATATACCCAGAGCACAGGTACCGTGCCAGCCTCACACTCGGTGTACTATGGTATATACCCAGAGCACAGGTACAGTGCCAGCCTCACACTCGGTGTACTATGGTATATACCCAGAGCACAGGTACAGTGCCAGCCTCACACTCGGTGTACTATGGTATATACCCAGAGCACAGGTACAGTGCCAGCCTCACACTCGGTGTACTATGGTATATACCCAGAGCACAGGTACAGTGCCAGCCTCACACTCGGTGTACTATGGTATATACCCAGAGCACAGGTACAGTGCCAGCCTCACACTCGGTGTACTATGGTATATACCCAGAGCACAGGTACAGTGCCAGCCTCACACTCGGTGTACTATGGTATATACCCAGAGCACAGGTACAGTGCCAGCCTCACACTCGGTGTACTATGGTATATACCCAGAGCACAGGTACAGTGCCAGCCTCACACTCGGTGTACTATGGTATATACCCAGAGCACAGGTACAGTGCCAGCCTCACACTCGGTGTACTATGGTATATACCCAGAGCACAGGTACAGTGCCAGCCTCACACTCGGTGTACTATGGTATATACCCAGAGCACAGGTACAGTGCCAGCCTCACACTCGGTGTACTATGGTATATACCCAGAGCACAGGTACAGTGCCAGCCTCACACTCGGTGTACTATGGTATATACCCAGAGCACAGGTACAGTGCCAGCCTCACACTCGGTGTACTATGGTATATACCCAGAGCACAGGTACAGTGCCAGCCTCACACTCGGTGTACTATGGTATATACCCAGAGCACAGGTACAGTGCCAGCCTCACACTCGGTGTACTATGGTATATACCCAGAGCACAGGTACAGTGCCAGCCTCACACTCGGTGTACTATGGTATATACCCAGAGCACAGGTACAGTGCCAGCCTCACACTCGGTGTACTATGGTATATACCCAGAGCACAGGTACAGTGCCAGCCTCACACTCGGTGTACTATGGTATATACCCAGAGCACAGGTACAGTGCCAGCCTCACACTCGGTGTACTATGGTATATACCCAGAGCACAGGTACAGTGCCAGCCTCACACTCGGTGTACTATGGTATATACCCAGAGCACAGGTACAGTGCCAGCCTCACACTCGGTGTACTATGGTATATACCCAGAGCACAGGTACAGTGCCAGCCTCACACTCGGTGTACTATGGTATATACCCAGAGCACAGGTACAGTGCCAGCCTCACACTCGGTGTACTATGGTATATACCCAGAGCACAGGTACAGTGCCAGCCTCACACTCGGTGTACTATGGTATATACCCAGAGCACAGGTACAGTGCCAGCCTCACACTCGGTGTACTATGGTATATACCCAGAGCACAGGTACAGTGCCAGCCTCACACTCGGTGTACTATGGTATATACCCAGAGCACAGGTACAGTGCCAGCCTCACACTCGGTGTACTATGGTATATACCCAGAGCACAGGTACAGTGCCAGCCTCACACTCGGTGTACTATGGTATATACCCAGAGCACAGGTACAGTGCCAGCCTCACACTCGGTGTACTATGGTATATACCCAGAGCACAGGTACAGTGCCAGCCTCACACTCGGTGTACTATGGTATATACCCAGAGCACAGGTACAGTGCCAGCCTCACACTCGGTGTACTATGGTATATACCCAGAGCACAGGTACAGTGCCAGCCTCACACTCGGTGTACTATGGTATATACCCAGAGCACAGGTACAGTGCCAGCCTCACACTCGGTGTACTATGGTATATACCCAGAGCACAGGTACAGTGCCAGCCTCACACTCGGTGTACTATGGTATATACCCAGAGCACAGGTACAGTGCCAGCCTCACACTCGGTGTACTATGGTATATACCCAGAGCACAGGTACAGTGCCAGCCTCACACTCGGTGTACTATGGTATATACCCAGAGCACAGGTACAGTGCCAGCCTCACACTCGGTGTACTATGGTATATACCCAGAGCACAGGTACAGTGCCAGCCTCACACTCGGTGTACTATGGTATATACCCAGAGCACAGGTACAGTGCCAGCCTCACACTCGGTGTACTATGGTATATACCCAGAGCACAGGTACAGTGCCAGCCTCACACTCGGTGTACTATGGTATATACCCAGAGCACAGGTACAGTGCCAGCCTCACACTCGGTGTACTATGGTATATACCCAGAGCACAGGTACAGTGCCAGCCTCACACTCGGTGTACTATGGTATATACCCAGAGCACAGGTACAGTGCCAGCCTCACACTCGGTGTACTATGGTATATACCCAGAGCACAGGTACAGTGCCAGCCTCACACTCGGTGTACTATGGTATATACCCAGAGCACAGGTACAGTGCCAGCCTCACACTCGGTGTACTATGGTATATACCCAGAGCACAGGTACAGTGCCAGCCTCACACTCGGTGTACTATGGTATATACCCAGAGCACAGGTACAGTGCCAGCCTCACACTCGGTGTACTATGGTATATACCCAGAGCACAGGTACAGTGCCAGCCTCACACTCGGTGTACTATGGTATATACCCAGAGCACAGGTACAGTGCCAGCCTCACACTCGGTGTACTATGGTATATACCCAGAGCACAGGTACAGTGCCAGCCTCACACTCGGTGTACTATGGTATATACCCAGAGCACAGGTACAGTGCCAGCCTCACACTCGGTGTACTATGGTATATACCCAGAGCACAGGTACAGTGCCAGCCTCACACTCGGTGTACTATGGTATATACCCAGAGCACAGGTACAGTGCCAGCCTCACACTCGGTGTACTATGGTATATACCCAGAGCACAGGTACAGTGCCAGCCTCACACTCGGTGTACTATGGTATATACCCAGAGCACAGGTACAGTGCCAGCCTCACACTCGGTGTACTATGGTATATACCCAGAGCACAGGTACAGTGCCAGCCTCACACTCGGTGTACTATGGTATATACCCAGAGCACAGGTACAGTGCCAGCCTCACACTCGGTGTACTATGGTATATACCCAGAGCACAGGTACAGTGCCAGCCTCACACTCGGTGTACTATGGTATATACCCAGAGCACAGGTACAGTGCCAGCCTCACACTCGGTGTACTATGGTATATACCCAGAGCACAGGTACAGTGCCAGCCTCACACTCGGTGTACTATGGTATATACCCAGAGCACAGGTACAGTGCCAGCCTCACACTCGGTGTACTATGGTATATACCCAGAGCACAGGTACAGTGCCAGCCTCACACTCGGTGTACTATGGTATATACCCAGAGCACAGGTACAGTGCCAGCCTCACACTCGGTGTACTATGGTATATACCCAGAGCACAGGTACAGTGCCAGCCTCACACTCGGTGTACTATGGTATATACCCAGAGCACAGGTACAGTGCCAGCCTCACACTCGGTGTACTATGGTATATACCCAGAGCACAGGTACAGTGCCAGCCTCACACTCGGTGTACTATGGTATATACCCAGAGCACAGGTACAGTGCCAGCCTCACACTCGGTGTACTATGGTATATACCCAGAGCACAGGTACAGTGCCAGCCTCACACTCGGTGTACTATGGTATATACCCAGAGCACAGGTACAGTGCCAGCCTCACACTCGGTGTACTATGGTATATACCCAGAGCACAGGTACAGTGCCAGCCTCACACTCGGTGTACTATGGTATATACCCAGAGCACAGGTACAGTGCCAGCCTCACACTCGGTGTACTATGGTATATACCCAGAGCACAGGTACAGTGCCAGCCTCACACTCGGTGTACTATGGTATATACCCAGAGCACAGGTACAGTGCCAGCCTCACACTCGGTGTACTATGGTATATACCCAGAGCACAGGTACAGTGCCAGCCTCACACTCGGTGTACTATGGTATATACCCAGAGCACAGGTACAGTGCCAGCCTCACACTCGGTGTACTATGGTATATACCCAGAGCACAGGTACAGTGCCAGCCTCACACTCGGTGTACTATGGTATATACCCAGAGCACAGGTACAGTGCCAGCCTCACACTCGGTGTACTATGGTATATACCCAGAGCACAGGTACAGTGCCAGCCTCACACTCGGTGTACTATGGTATATACCCAGAGCACAGGTACAGTGCCAGCCTCACACTCGGTGTACTATGGTATATACCCAGAGCACAGGTACAGTGCCAGCCTCACACTCGGTGTACTATGGTATATACCCAGAGCACAGGTACAGTGCCAGCCTCACACTCGGTGTACTATGGTATATACCCAGAGCACAGGTACAGTGCCAGCCTCACACTCGGTGTACTATGGTATATACCCAGAGCACAGGTACAGTGCCAGCCTCACACTCGGTGTACTATGGTATATACCCAGAGCACAGGTACCGTGCCAGCCTCACACTCGGTGTACTATGGTATATACCCAGAGCACAGGTACAGTGCCAGCCTCACACTCGGTGTACTATGGTATATACCCAGAGCACAGGTACAGTGCCAGCCTCACACTCGGTGTACTATGGTATATACCCAGAGCACAGGTACAGTGCCAGCCTCACACTCGGTGTACTATGGTATATACCCAGAGCACAGGTACAGTGCCAGCCTCACACTCGGTGTACTATGGTATATACCCAGAGCACAGGTACAGTGCCAGCCTCACACTCGGTGTACCATGGTATATACCCAGAGCACAGGTACAGTGCCAGCCTCACACTCGGTGTACTATGGTATATACCCAGAGCACAGGTACCGTGCCAGCCTCACACTCGGTGTACTATGGTATATACCCAGAGCACAGGTACAGTGCCAGCCTCACACTCGGTGTACTATGGTATATACCCAGAGCACAGGTACAGTGCCAGCCTCACACTCGGTGTACTATGGTATATACCCAGAGCACAGGTACAGTGCCAGCCTCACACTCGGTGTACTATGGTATATACCCAGAGCACAGGTACAGTGCCAGCCTCACACTCGGTGTACTATGGTATATACCCAGAGCACAGGTACAGTGCCAGCCTCACACTCGGTGTACTATGGTATATACCCAGAGCACAGGTACAGTGCCAGCCTCACACTCGGTGTACTATGGTATATACCCAGAGCACAGGTACAGTGCCAGCCTCACACTCGGTGTACTATGGTATATACCCAGAGCACAGGTACAGTGCCAGCCTCACACTCGGTGTACTATGGTATATACCCAGAGCACAGGTACAGTGCCAGCCTCACACTCGGTGTACTATGGTATATACCCAGAGCACAGGTACAGTGCCAGCCTCACACTCGGTGTACTATGGTATATACCCAGAGCACAGGTACAGTGCCAGCCTCACACTCGGTGTACTATGGTATATACCCAGAGCACAGGTACCGTGCCAGCCTCACACTCGGTGTACTATGGTATATACCCAGAGCACAGGTACAGTGCCAGCCTCACACTCGGTGTACTATGGTATATACCCAGAGCACAGGTACAGTGCCAGCCTCACACTCGGTGTACTATGGTATATACCCAGAGCACAGGTACAGTGCCAGCCTCACACTCGGTGTACTATGGTATATACCCAGAGCACAGGTACAGTGCCAGCCTCACACTCGGTGTACTATGGTATATAACCAGAGCACAGGTGCAGTGCCAGCCTCACACTCGGTGTACTATGGTATATACCCAGAGCACAGGTACTGTGCCAGCCTCACACTCGGTGTACTATGGTATATACCCAGAGCACAGGTACAGTGCCAGCCTCACACTCGGTGTACTATGGTATATACCCAGAGCACAGGTACAGTGCCCGCCTCACACTCGGTGTACTATGGTATATACCCAGAGCACAGGTACCGTGCCAGCCTCACACTCGGTGTACTATGGTATATACCCAGAGCACAGGTGCAGTGCCAGCCTCACACTCGGTGTACTATGGTATATACCCAGAGCACAGGTGCAGTGCCAGCCTCACACTCGGTGTACTATGGTATATACCCAGAGCACAGGTACCGTGCCAGCCTCACACTCGGTGTACTATGGTATATACCCAGAGCACAGGTACCGTGCCAGCCTCACACTCGGTGTACTATGGTATATACCCAGAGCACAGGTACAGTGCCAGCCTCACACTCGGTGTACTATGGTATATACCCAGAGCACAGGTACAGTGCCAGCCTCACACTCGGTGTACTATGGTATATACCCAGAGCACAGGTACCGTGCCAGCCTCACACTCGGTGTACTATGGTATATACCCAGAGCACAGGTACAGTGCCAGCCTCACACTCGGTGTACTATGGTATATACCCAGAGCACAGGTACAGTGCCAGCCTCACACTCGGTGTACTATGGTATATACCCAGAGCACAGGTACAGTGCCAGCCTCACACTCGGTGTACTATGGTATATACCCAGAGCACAGGTACAGTGCCAGCCTCACACTCGGTGTACTATGGTATATACCCAGAGCACAGGTACAGTGCCAGCCTCACACTCGGTGTACTATGGTATATACCCAGAGCACAGGTACAGTGCCAGCCTCACACTCGGTGTACTATGGTATATACCCAGAGCACAGGTACAGTGCCAGCCTCACACTCGGTGTACTATGGTATATACCCAGAGCACAGGTACAGTGCCAGCCTCACACTCGGTGTACTATGGTATATACCCAGAGCACAGGTACAGTGCCAGCCTCACACTCGGTGTACTATGGTATATACCCAGAGCACAGGTACCGTGCCAGCCTCACACTCGGTGTACTATGGTATATTCCCAGAGCAAAGATACAGTGCCAGCCTCACACTCGGTGTACAATGGTATATACCCAGAGCACAGGTACCGTGCCAGCCTCACACTCGGTGTACTATGGTATATACCCAGAGCACAGGTACTGTGCCAGCCTCACACTCGGTGTACTATGGTATATACCCAGAGCACAGGTACAGTGCCAGCCTCACACTCGGTGTACTATGGTATATACCCAGAGCACAGGTACAGTGCCAGCCTCACACTCGGTGTACTATGGTATATACCCAGAGCACAGGTACTGTGCCAGCCTCACACTCGGTGTACTATGGTATATACCCAGAGCACAGGTACAGTGCCAGCCTCACACTCGGTGTACTATGGTATAAACCCAGAGCACAGGTGCAGTGCCAGCCTCACACTCGGTGTACTATGGTATATACCCAGAGCACAGGTACAGTGCCAGCCTCACACTCGGTGTACTATGGTATATAACCAGAGCACAGGTACAGTGCCAGCCTCACACTCGGTGTACTATGGTATATACCCAGAGCACAGGTACCGTGCCAGCCTCACACTCGGTGTACTATGGTATATACCCAGAGCACAGGTACAGTGCCAGCCTCACACTCGGTGTACTATGGTATATACCCAGAGCACAGGTACAGTGCCAGCCTCACACTCTGTGTACTATGGTATATACCCAGAGCACAGGTACAGTGCCCGCCTCACACTCGGTGTACTATGGTATATACCCAGAGCACAGGTACTGTGCCAGCCTCACACTCGGTGTACTATGGTATATACCCAGAGCACAGGTACAGTGCCAGCCTCACACTCTGTGTACTATGGTATATACCCAGAGCACAGGTACAGTGCCAGCCTCACACTCGGTGTACTATGGTATATACCCAGAGCACAGGTACAGTGCCAGCCTCACACTCTGTGTACTATGGTATATACCCAGAGCACAGGTACAGTGCCAGCCTCACACTCGGTGTACTATGGTATATACCCAGAGCACAGGTACAGTGCCAGCCTCACACTCGGTGTACTATGGTATATACCCAGAGCACAGGTACAGTGCCAGCCTCACACTCGGTGTACTATGGTATATACCCAGAGCACAGGTACAGTGCCAGCCTCACACTCTGTGTACTATGGTATATACCCAGAGCACAGGTACAGTGCCAGCCTCACACTCGGTGTACTATGGTATATACCCAGAGCACAGGTACAGTGCCAGCCTCACACTCGGTGTACTATGGTATATACCCAGAGCACAGGTACCGTGCCAGCCTCACACTCGGTGTACTATGGTATATACCCAGAGCACAGGTACAGTGCCAGCCTCACACTCGGTGTACTATGGTATATACCCAGAGCACAGGTACCGTGCCAGCCTCACACTCGGTGTACTATGGTATATACCCAGAGCACAGGTACCGTGCCAGCCTCACACTCGGTGTACTATGGTATATACCCAGAGCACAGGTACCGTGCCAGCCTCACACTCGGTGTACTATGGTATATACCCAGAGCACAGGTACAGTGCCAGCCTCACACTCGGTGTACTATGGTATATACCCAGAGCACAGGTACAGTGCCAGCCTCACACTCTGTGTACTATGGTATATACCCAGAGCACAGGTACAGTGCCAGCCTCACACTCGGTGTACTATGGTATATACCCAGAGCACAGGTACAGTGCCAGCCTCACACTCGGTGTACTATGGTATATACCCAGAGTACAGGTACAGTGCCAGCCTCACACTCGGTGTACTATGGTATATACCCAGAGCACAGGTACCGTGCCAGCCTCACACTCGGTGTACTATGGTATATACCCAGAGCACAGGTACAGTGCCAGCCTCACACTCGGTGTACTATGGTATATACCCAGAGCACAGGTACAGTGCCAGCCTCACACTCGGTGTACTATGGTATATACCCAGAGCACAGGTACCGTGCCAGCCTCACACTCGGTGTACTATGGTATATACACAGAGCACAGGTACAGTGCCAGCCTCACACTCGGTGTACTATGGTATATACCCAGAGCACAGGTACAGTGCCAGCCTCACACTCGGTGTACTATGGTATATACCCAGAGCACAGGTACAGTGCCAGCCTCACACTCGGTGTACTATGGTATATACCCAGAGCACAGGTACAGTGCCAGCCTCACACTCGGTGTACTATGGTATATACCCAGAGCACAGGTACAGTGCCAGCCTCACCCCCACTGTACTGTAGTATATACCCAGAGCACAGGTACAGTGCCAGCCTCACACTCTGTGTACTATGGTATATACCCAGAGCACAGGTACAGTGCCAGCCTCACACTCGGTGTACTATGGTATATAACCAGAGCACAGGTACAGTGCCAGCCTCACACTCGGTGTACTATGGTATATACCCAGAGCACAGGTACAGTGCCAGCCTCACACTCGATGTACTATGGTATATACCCAGAGCACAGGTACAGTGCCAGCCTCACACTCGGTGTACTATGGTATATACCCAGAGCACAGGTACAGTGCCAGCCTCACACTCGGTGTACTATGGTATATACCCAGAGCACAGGTACAGTGCCAGCCTCACACTCGGTGTACTATGGTATATACCCAGAGCACAGGTACAGTGCCAGCCTCACACTCGGTGTACTATGGTATATACCCAGAGCACAGGTACAGTGCCAGCCTCACACTCGGTGTACTATGGTATATACCCAGAGCACAGGTACCGTGCCAGCCTCACACTCGGTGTACTATGGTATATACCCAGAGCACAGGTACAGTGCCAGCCTCACACTCGGTGTACTATGGTATATACCCAGAGCACAGGTACAGTGCCAGCCTCACACTCGGTGTACTATGGTATATACCCAGAGCACAGGTACCGTGCCAGCCTCACACTCGGTGTACTATGGTATATACCCAGAGCACAGGTACAGTGCCAGCCTCACACTCGGTGTACTATGGTATATACCCAGAGCACAGGTACAGTGCCAGCCTCACACTCGGTGTACTATGGTATATACCCAGAGCACAGGTACCGTGCCAGCCTCACACTCGGTGTACTATGGTATATACCCAGAGCACAGGTACAGTGCCAGCCTCACACTCGGTGTACTATGGTATATACCCAGAGCACAGGTACAGTGCCAGCCTCACACTCGGTGTACTATGGTATATACCCAGAGCACAGGTACAGTGCCAGCCTCACACTCGGTGTACTATTGTATATACCCAGAGCACAGGTACTGTGCCAGCCTCACACTCGGTGTACTATGGTATATACCCAGAGCACAGGTACAGTGCCAGCCTCACACTCGGTGTACTATGGTATATACCCAGAGCACAGGTACAGTGCCAGCCTCACACTCGGTGTACTATGGTATATAACCAGAGCACAGGTGCAGTGCCAGCCTCACACTCGGTGTACTATGGTATATACCCAGAGCACAGGTACTGTGCCAGCCTCACACTCGGTGTACTATGGTATATACCCAGAGCACAGGTACAGTGCCAGCCTCACACTCGGTGTACTATGGTATATACCCAGAGCAAAGATACAGTGCCAACCTCACACTCGGTGTACTATGGTATATACCCAGAGCACAGGTACAGTGCCAGCCTCACACTCGGTGTACTATGGTATATACCCAGAGCACAGGTACAGTGCCAGCCTCACACTCGGTGTACTATGGTATATACCCAGAGCACAGGTACTGTGCCAGCCTCACACTCGGTGTACTATGGTATATACCCAGAGCACAGGTACAGTGCCAGCCTTACACTCGGTGTACTATGGTATATACCCAGAGCACAGGTACAGTGCCAGCCTCACACTCGGTGTACTATGGTATATACCCAGAGCAAAGATACAGTGCCAGCCTCACACTCGGTGTACTATGGTATATACCCAGAGCACAGGTACCGTGCCAGCCTCACACTCGGTGTACTATGGCATATACCCAGAGCACAGGTACAGTGCCAGCCTCACACTCGGTGTACTATGGTATATACCCAGAGCACAGGTACCGTGCCAGCCTCACACTCTGTGTACCATGGTATATACCCAGAGCACAGGTACAGTGCCAGCCTCACACTCGGTGTACCATGGTATATACCCAGAGCACAGGTACCGTGCCAGCCTCACACTCGGTGTACTATGGTATATACCCAGAGCACAGGTACAGTGCCAGCCTCACACTCGGTGTACTATGGTATATACCCAGAGCACAGGTACAGTGCCAGCCTCACACTCGGTGTACTATGGTATATACCCAGAGCACAGGTACCGTGCCAGCCTCACACTCGGTGTACTATGGTATATACCCAGAGCACAGGTACAGTGCCAGCCTCACACTCGGTGTACTATGGTATATACCCAGAGCACAGGTACTGTGCCAGCCTCACACTCGGTGTACTATGGTATATACCCAGAGCACAGGTACAGTGCCAGCCTCACACTCGGTGTACTATGGTATATACCCAGAGCACAGGTACAGTGCCAGCCTCACACTCGGTGTACTATGGTATATACCCAGAGCACAGGTACAGTGCCAGCCTCACACTCGGTGTACTATGGTATATACCCAGAGCACAGGTACAGTGCCAGCCTCACACTCGGTGTACTATGGTATATACCCAGAGCACAGGTACAGTGCCAGCCTCACACTCGGTGTACTATGGTATATACCCAGAGCACAGGTACAGTGCCAGCCTCACACTCGGTGTACTATGGTATATACCCAGAGCACAGGTACAGTGCCAGCCTCACACTCGGTGTACTATGGTATATACCCAGAGCACAGGTACAGTGCCAGCCTCACACTCGGTGTACTATGGTATATACCCAGAGCACAGGTACAGTGCCAGCCTCACACTCGGTGTACTATGGTATATACCCAGAGCACAGGTACAGTGCCAGCCTCACACTCGGTGTACTATGGTATATACCCAGAGCACAGGTACTGTGCCAGCCTCACACTCGGTGTACTATGGTATATACCCAGAGCACAGGTACCGTGCCAGCCTCACACTCGGTGTACTATGGTATATACCCAGAGCACAGGTACAGTGCCAGCCTCACACTCGGTGTACTATGGTATATAACCAGAGCACAGGTGCAGTGCCAGCCTCACACTCGGTGTACTATGGTATATACCCAGAGCACAGGTACTGTGCCAGCCTCACACTCGGTGTACTATGGTATATACCCAGAGCACAGGTACAGTGCCAGCCTCACACTCGGTGTACTATGGTATATACCCAGAGCAAAGATACAGTGCCAACCTCACACTCGGTGTACTATGGTATATACCCAGAGCACAGGTACAGTGCCAGCCTCACACTCGGTGTACTATGGTATATACCCAGAGCACAGGTACAGTGCCAGCCTCACACTCGGTGTACTATGGTATATACCCAGAGCACAGGTACAGTGCCAGCCTCACACTCGGTGTACTATGGTATATACCCAGAGCACAGGTACTGTGCCAGCCTCACACTCGGTGTACTATGGTATATACCCAGAGCACAGGTACAGTGCCAGCCTCACACTCGGTGTACTATGGTATATACCCAGAGCAAAGATACAGTGCCAGCCTCACACTCGGTGTACTATGGTATATACCCAGAGCACAGGTACCGTGCCAGCCTCACACTCGGTGTACTATGGCATATACCCAGAGCACAGGTACAGTGCCAGCCTCACACTCGGTGTACTATGGTATATACCCAGAGCACAGGTACCGTGCCAGCCTCACACTCTGTGTACCATGGTATATACCCAGAGCACAGGTACAGTGCCAGCCTCACACTCGGTGTACTATGGTATATACCCAGAGCACAGGTACCGTGCCAGCCTCACACTCGGTGTACTATGGTATATACCCAGAGCACAGGTACAGTGCCAGCCTCACACTCGGTGTACTATGGTATATACCCAGAGCACAGGTACAGTGCCAGCCTCACACTCGGTGTACTATGGTATATACCCAGAGCACAGGTACCGTGCCAGCCTCACACTCGGTGTACTATGGTATATACCCAGAGCACAGGTACTGTGCCAGCCTCACACTCGGTGTACTATGGTATATACCCAGAGCACAGGTACTGTGCCAGCCTCACACTCGGTGTACTATGGTATATACCCAGAGCACAGGTACCGTGCCAGCCTCACACTCGGTGTACTATGGTATATACCCAGAGCACAGGTACTGTGCCAGCCTCACACTCGGTGTACTATGGTATATACCCAGAGCACAGGTACAGTGCCAGCCTCACACTCGGTGTACTATGGTATATACCCAGAGCACAGGTACAGTGCCAGCCTCACACTCGGTGTACTATGGTATATACCCAGAGCACAGGTACCGTGCCAGCCTCACACTCGGTGTACTATGGTATATACCCAGAGCACAGGTACAGTGCCAGCCTCACACTCGGTGTACTATGGTATATACCCAGAGCACAGGTACAGTGCCAGCCTCACACTCGGTGTACTATGGTATATACCAAGAGCACAGGTACAGTGCCAGCCTCACACTCTGTGTACTATGGTATATACACAGAGCACAGGTACAGTGCCAGCCTCACACTCTGTGTACTATGGTATATACCCAGAGCACAGGTACAGTGCCAGCCTCACACTCGGTGTACTATGGTATATACCCAGAGCACAGGTACAGTGCCAGCCTCACACTCGGTGTACTATGGTATATACCCAGAGCACAGGTACAGTGCCAGCCTCACACTCGGTGTACTATGGTATATACCCAGAGCACAGGTACAGTGCCAGCCTCACACTCGGTGTACTATGGTATATACCCAGAGCACAGGTACAGTGCCAGCCTCACACTCGGTGTACTATGGTATATACCCAGAGCACAGGTACAGTGCCAGCCTCACACTCGGTGTACTATGGTATATACCCAGAGCACAGGTACAGTGCCAGCCTCACACTCGGTGTACTATGGTATATACCCAGAGCACAGGTACCGTGCCAGCCTCACACTCGGTGTACTATGGTATATACCCAGAGCACAGGTACAGTGCCAGCCTCACACTCGGTGTACTATGGTATATACCCAGAGCACAGGTACAGTGCCAGCCTCACACTCGGTGTACTATGGTATATACCCAGAGCAAAGATACAGTGCCAGCCTCACACTCGGTGTACTATGGTATATACCCAGAGCACAGGTACCGTGCCAGCCTCACACTCGGTGTACTATGGTATATACCCAGAGCACAGGTACCGTGCCAGCCTCACACTCGGTGTACTATGGTATATACCCAGAGCACAGGTACCGTGCCAGCCTCACACTCGGTGTACTATGGTATATACCCAGAGCACAGGTACTGTGCCAGCCTCACACTCGGTGTACTATGGTATATACCCAGAGCACAGGTGCAGTGCCAGCCTCACACTCGGTGTACTATGGTATATACCCAGAGCACAGGTACAGTGCCAGCCTCACACTCGGTGTACTATGGTATATACCCAGAGCACAGGTACAGTGCCAGCCTCACACTCGGTGTACTATGGTATATACCCAGAGCACAGGTACAGTGCCAGCCTCACACTCGGTGTACTATGGTATATACCCAGAGCACAGGTACAGTGCCAGCCTCACACTCGGTGTACTATGGTATATACCCAGAGCACAGGTACAGTGCCAGCCTCACACTCGGTGTACTATGGTATATACCCAGAGCACAGGTACCGTGCCAGCCTCACACTCGGTGTACTATGGTATATACCCAGAGCACAGGTACAGTGCCAGCCTCACACTCGGTGTACTATGGCATATACCCAGAGCACAGGTACAGTGCCAGCCTCACACTCTGTGTACTATGGCATATACCCAGAGCACAGGTGCATTGCCAGCCTCACACTCGGTGTACTATGGCATATACCCAGAGCACAGGTACAGTGCCAGCCTCACACTCGGTGTACTATGGTATATACCCAGAGCACAGGTACAGTGCCAGCCTCACACTCGGTGTACTATGGTATATACCCAGAGCACAGGTACAGTGCCAGCCTCACACTCGGTGTACTATGGTATATACCCAGAGCACAGGTACAGTGCCATCCTCACACTCGGTGTACTATGGTATATACCCAGAGCACAGGTACCGTGCCAGCCTCACACTCGGTGTACTATGGTATATACCCAGAGCACAGGTACAGTGCCAGCCTCACACTCGGTGTACTATGGTATATACCCAGAGCACAGGTACCGTGCCAGCCTCACACTCGGTGTACTATGGTATATACCCAGAGCACAGGTACAGTGCCAGCCTCACACTCGGTGTACTATGGTATATACCCAGAGCACAGGTACAGTGCCAGCCTCACACTCGGTGTACTATGGTATATACCCAGAGCACAGGTACAGTGCCAGCCTCACACTCTGTGTACTATGGTATATACCCAGAGCACAGGTACAGTGCCAGCCTCACACTCGGTGTACTATGGTATATACCCAGAGCACAGGTACAGTGCCAGCCTCACACTCGGTGTACTATGGTATATACCCAGAGCACAGGTACAGTGCCAGCCTCACACTCTGTGTACTATGGTATATACCCAGAGCACAGGTACAGTGCCAGCCTCACACTCTGTGTACTATGGTATATACCCAGAGCACAGGTACAGTGCCAGCCTCACACTCGGTGTACTATGGTATATACCCAGAGCACAGGTACAGTGCCAGCCTCACACTCGGTGTACTATGGTATATACCCAGAGCACAGGTACAGTGCCAGCCTCACACTCGGTGTACTATGGTATATACCCAGAGCACAGGTACAGTGCCAGCCTCACACTCGGTGTACTATGGTATATACCCAGAGCACAGGTACAGTGCCAGCCTCACACTCGGTGTACCATGGTATATACCCAGAGCACAGGTACAGTGCCAGCCTCACACTCGGTGTACCATGGTATATACCCAGAGCACAGGTACAGTGCCAGCCTCACACTCGGTGTACCATGGTATATACCCAGAGCACAGGTACAGTGCCAGCCTCACACTCGGTGTACTATGGTATATACCCAGAGCACAGGTACAGTGCCAGCCTCACACTCGGTGTACTATGGTATATACCCAGAGCACAGGTACAGTGCCAGCCTCACACTCGGTGTACTATGGTATATACCCAGAGCACAGGTACAGTGCCAGCCTCACACTCGGTGTACTATGGTATATACCCAGAGCACAGGTACAGTGCCAGCCTCACACTCGGTGTACTATGGTATATACCCAGAGCACAGGTACAGTGCCAGCCTCACACTCGGTGTACTATGGTATATACCCAGAGCACAGGTACAGTGCCAGCCTCACACTCTGTGTACTATGGTATATACCCAGAGCACAGGTACAGTACCAGCCTCACACTCGGTGTACTATGGTATATACCCAGAGCACAGGTACAGTGCCAGCCTCACACTCGGTGTACTATGGTATATAACCAGAGCACAGGTACAGTGCCAGCCAACCCCATCTCACAGGTTCTGCTTGTTTCCCTGTATCTCTCACTGTATTCTTCTGCATGTATTCCCCCCCCCCCCCCTGTCTATCTCCTCATATCTCCTTGACCTGGGCAGAAAAACTAAAGCAAGGTTATTCCAGTGACATCAGTCTGCTCATCCATCAGATGAAATGATAAGGCATGTGAGAGGGTCAGGGTTACAGCAGGCGGGATCTTCCAATGAATTTAAATAATATATGTACTATTCACAAACAACCTTATTGGAATGTGTTTAAAGCTGACAAGTAGAATTACAAATGTTCACACGAGAGACAGTTCAAAACAAGTCCTGCGTATATCTTCCAGAGTTACATGTCCCTAGATCTGTTGATCCATTACAATGTGTTCTATTGGTTCTAGGTCTACAAATGTATTGATCTGTGGTTCCATTGCTAGCTGTTCTATCCGTTCTAGGTCTACATATTATGTATTGATCTGTGGTTCCGTTGCTAGCTGTTCTATCCGTTCTAGGTCTACATATTATGTATTGATCTGTGGTTCCGTTGCTAGCTGTTCTTTCGGTTCTAGGTCTACATATTATGTATTGATCTGTGGTTCCGTTGCTAGCTGTTCTATCCGTTCTAGGTCTACATATTATGTATTGATCTGTGGTTCCGTTGCTAGCTGTTCTATTCGTTCTAGGTCTACATATTATGTATTGATCTGTGGTTCCTTTGCTAGCTGTTCTTTCGGTTCTAGGTCTACATATTATGTATTGATCTGTGGTTCCGTTGCTAACTGTTCTATCCGTTCTAGGTCTACATATTATGTATTGATCTGTGGTTCCGTTGCTAGCTGTTCTATCCGTTCTAGGTCTACATATTATGTATTGATCTGTGGTTCCGTTGCTAGCTGTTCTATCGGTTCTAGGTCTACATATTATGCATTGATCAGTGGTTCCATTGCTAGCTGTTCAATTGGTTCCAGGTGTTGATGTCTAGTTCTATTACGAAGTGTTATGTTGGTTCTAGCTGTGTATATTATGTGGTAGAGGTTAATACAGTATAGGAGTACAGCAGGGTATATTTATTATGTTTTGATCTGTGTTTCCATTACAAGGTGTTCTGTTGTTTTTGGGGATATATAGGAAGCACTGATCTGTGGTTCCATTAATAGGTGTTCTATTGGTTCTGGGTTTAAATATGACGTACTGATCTGTGGTTCCATTACTAGATGTTCTATTGGTTCTGGGGCTGTATATTATGTTTTAATCTGTGGTTCAATTACGAGGTTTTCTGTTGTTTTTGGGGATATATATAAAGTATTGATCTGTGGTTCAATTACTAGATGTTCTATTGGTTCTGGGTCTATATATGGTGTATTGACTGTGGTTCTGTTGCTTGGTGTTCTATTGGTTCTGGGTCTATAAATGGTGTATTGACTGTGGTTCTGTTGGTTGGTGTTCTATTGGTTCTGGGTCTATATATGGTGTATTGACTGTGGTTCTGTTGCTTGGTGTTCTAATGGTTCTGGGTCTATATATGGTGTATTGACTGTGGTTCTGTTTGATGGTGTTCTATTGGTTCTGGGACTGTATATGATGTATTGACTGTGGTTCTGTTACTTGGTGTTCTATTGGTTCTGGGTCTATATATGGTGTATTGACTGTGGTTCTGTTGCTTCGTCTTCTAATGGTTCTGGGTCTATATATGGTGTATTGACTGTGGTTCTGTTGAAACATAGAATGTGTCGGCAGATAAGAACCATTCGGTCCATCTAGTCTGCCCAATTTCTTTTGAGTACTTTTATTAGTCCCCTGTTCCCAGTCTTATAGCTAGGATAGCCTTGAGTCTATCCCACGCATGCTTAAAATCCTTGACTGTGTTTACCTCTACCACTTCTGCTGGCAGGCTATTCCATACATCCACTACCCTCTCAGTAAAGTAATACTTCCTGATATTACTTTTAAATCGTTGCCCCTCTAATTTAAGACTATGTCTTGTGGTAGTTTTTCTTCTTTTAAATATACTCTCTTCCTTTACTGTGTTGCTTGGTGTTCTATTGGTTCTGGGTCTATATATGGTGTATTGACTGTGGTTCTGTTGCTTGGTGTTCTATTGGTTCTGGGGCTGTATATGATGTATTGATCTGTGGTTCTGTTGCTTGGTGTTCTATTGTTTCTGGGGCTGTATATGGTGTATTGACTCTGGTTCTGTTGCTTGGTGTTCTATTGGTTCTGGGTCTATATATGGTGTATTGACTGTGGTTCTGTTGCTTGGTGTTCTATTGTTTCTGTGGCTGTATATGAAGTATTGACTCTGGTTCTGTTGCTTGGTGTACAATTGGTTCTGCGTCTATATATGGTGTATTGACTGTGGTTCTGTTGCTTGGTGTTCTATTGGTTCTGGAGCAGTATATGATGTATTGATCTGTGGTTCTGTTGCTTGGTGTTCTATTGGTTCTGGGGCTGTATATGATGTATTGACTCTGGTTCTGTTGCTTGGTGTTCTTTTGGTTCTGGGTCTATATATGGTGTATTGACTTTGGTTCTGTTGCTTGGTGTTCTATTGGTTCTGGGTCTATATATGGTGTATTCACTGTGGTTCTGTTGCTTCGTGTTCTAATGGTTCTGGGTCTATATATGGTGTATTGACTGTGGTTCTGTTGCTTGGTGTTCTATTTGTTCTGGGGCTGTATATGATGTATTGACTCTGGTTCTGTTGCTTGGTGTTCTATTGATTCTGGGTCTATAAGGTATTGATCTGTGAGTCTGTTACTGCTGGGCTTGACAAATTTTTGTAGACTTTAGGAGCCAGACAAACCAATTCAGGAGCCAGCCTGGTTACAATTAGGAGCCAGGGAATGGATCTTCCATAGAATTCTATATAAAACAATTTAAGAGCCAGCAGTAGGGATTTTAGGAGCCGTGGTACCCTGGATTTGTCAAGCCCTGTGTTGCTGGGTGTTCTATTTGTTCTAGGTTTATATATTAAATGATATATTGATCTCCATTAATGGATTATCCTGCAATGCGTTCAGTCCCACTTTGCCCCATGTTATCCCTCCCATCTATTTCATGTTCCCCTCTCTCTAGCCCTCCCTCCCTCCACTCAAGGTTATACCCAGTCTTGTATAAATGTGCCATCCAGCTCCAATCCCCCGGTGATTCATTATGGCCATTGCACTGCTGCTTCCTCTTCTCCTCCTCTTCCTCTCTTTCCTCTACTTGCACAGGACACCCCATCCATGTGCTCGGTACCCTCCACGACCCCTACATTTCCCCTTTTTGGGTAACTTGTTTCATTTGGGGCACAGTGACCTCCCTGTTCATCTCTTGCGCCTCTCCCAGCAGTATGGCCCCATCTATCGCCTGAGTTTCTTGGGGAAAGGTAAGTGTGTGTGTGGTGGTCCTCTCTATGGTAGAACATTTCGACTGAATGACTGTAACATTGTGTATTGTCTTCACTGGATTCTATTTCTAAAAGTGATCCAATCACCGTGGAAACCAGTGGTACTTTTTGGATCACAAACAGAACATTGGCCTACAATAGAGTTTAAGACAAGAACCCCAGTAGATCCAGATATGATCATTAATTTCAATGGTGAAAGGAGACAAAGTGCAGTAAGTGACTGTCCCTGATCTTAATCTCTGCCTGTGAGGGGCTACATGTCTTTTATTTAAGACACTTCTAAATAATGGGCCGGAGATGATCTGCAGCTTTTATTTTACACAATATTGTCCTAAATTAATGCTTTTTTATTAGTTCCTCTGAAAAATAAACTGTGATGTGGTCAGTTTTATTTGTTTTTCTGGGACTGCTTTTATTTAATATTCTACACATTAGGAAACTTGCCAGAAAGGATGATTTTTGGAGGTTTATAATACAAATCTGCATATGGTGTGGAAAGTTCTCCTTGAACTGTATAAAAATAAATCCAGACATCTTCCTGACCGTGGTGGGATTAGCAGTGTTGTATATGTTTTATTTTTCGTTTATCTCTTTCTCTTTCTGACGATGGAGGGATTAGCAGTGTTGTATATGTTTTATTTTTCCTTTATCTCTTTCTCTTTCTGACGATGGTGGGATTAGCAGTGTTGTATATGTTTTATTTTTCCTTTATCTCTTTCTCTTTCTGACGATGGAGGGATTAGCAGTGTTGTATATGTTTTATTTTTCCTTTATCTCTTTTTCTTTCTGACGATGGTGGGATTAGCAGTGTTGTATATGTTTTATTTTTCCTTTATCTCTTTTTCTTTCTCTTTCTGACGATGGAGGGATTAGCAGTGTTGTATATGTTTTATTTTTCCTTTATCTCTTTCTCTTTCTGACGATGGTGGGATTAGCAGTGTTGTATATGTTTTATTTTCCCTTTATCTCTTTCTCTTTCTGACGATGGAGGGATTAGCAGTGTTGTATATGTTTTATTTTTCCTTTATCTCTTTTTCTTTCTGACGATGGTGGGATTAGCAGTGTTGTATATGTTTTATTTTTCCTTTATCTCTTTTTCTTTCTCTTTCTGACGATGGAGGGATTAGCAGTGTTGTATATGTTTTATTTTTCCTTTATCTCTTTCTCTTTCTGACGATGGTGGGATTAGCAGTGTTGTATATGTTTTATTTTTCCTTTATCTCTTTCTCTTTCTGACGATGGTGGGATTAGCAGTGTTGTATATGTTTTATTTTTCCTTGATCTCTTTCTCTTTCTGACGATGGAGGGATTAGCAGTGTTGTATATGTTTTATTTTTCCTTTATCTCTTTTTCTTTTCTCTTTCTGACGATGGAGGGATTAGCAGTGTTGTATATGTTTTATTTTTCCTTTATCTCTTTTTCTTTCTCTTTCTGACGATGGAGGGATTAGCAGTGTTGTATATGTTTTATTTTTCCTTTATCTCTTTTCTCTTTCTGACGATGGAGGAATTATCAGTGTTGTATATGTTTTATTTTTCCTTTATCTCTTTTCCTTTCTCTTTCTGACGATGGAGGGATTAGCAGTGTTGTATATGTTTTATTTTTCCTTTATCTCTTTTTCTTTCTCTTTCTGACCGTGGTGGGATTAGCAGTGTTGTATATGTTTTATTTTTCCTTTATCTCTTTCTCTTTCTGACGATGGAGGGATTAGCAGTGTTGTATATGTTTTATTTTTCCTTTATCTCATTTTCTTTCTCTTTCTGACGATGGAGGGATTAGCAGTGTTGTATATGTTTTATTTTTCCTTTATCTCTTTTTCTTTCTCTTTCTGACGATGGAGGGATTAGCAGTGTTGTATATGTTTTATTTTTCCTTTATCTCTTTCTCTTTCTGACGATGGTGGGATTAGCAGTGTTGTATATGTTTTATTTTTCCTTTATCTCTTTCTCTTTCTGACGATGGAGGGATTAGCAGTGTTGTATATGTTTTATTTTTCCTTTATCTCTTTTTCTTTCTGACGATGGTGGGATTAGCAGTGTTGTATATGTTTTATTTTTCCTTTATCTCTTTTTCTTTCTCTTTCTGACGATGGAGGGATTAGCAGTGTTGTATATGTTTTATTTTTCCTTTATCTCTTTCTCTTTCTGACGATGGTGGGATTAGCAGTGTTGTATATGTTTTATTTTTCCTTTATCTCTTTCTCTTTCTGACGATGGAGGGATTAGCAGTGTTGTATATGTTTTATTTTTCCTTTATCTCTTTTTCTTTCTGACGATGGTGGGATTAGCAGTGTTGTATATGTTTTATTTTTCCTTTATCTCTTTTTCTTTCTCTTTCTGACGATGGAGGGATTAGCAGTGTTGTATATGTTTTATTTTTCCTTTATCTCTTTCTCTTTCTGACGATGGTGGGATTAGCAGTGTTGTATATGTTTTATTTTTCCTTTATCTCTTTCTCTTTCTGACGATGGTGGGATTAGCAGTGTTGTATATGTTTTATTTTTCCTTTATCTCTTTTCTCTTTCTGACGATGGAGGGATTATCAGTGTTGTATATGTTTTATTTTTCCTTTATCTCTTTTCCTTTCTCTTTCTGACGATGGAGGGATTAGCAGTGTTGTATATGTTTTATTTTTCCTTTATCTCTTTTTCTTTCTCTTTCTGACCGTGGTGGGATTAGCAGTGTTGTATATGTTTTATTTTTCCTTTATCTCTTTCTCTTTCTGACGATGGAGGGATTAGCAGTGTTGTATATGTTTTATTTTTCCTTTATCTCATTTTCTTTCTCTTTCTGACGATGGAGGGATTAGCAGTGTTGTATATGTTTTATTTTTCCTTTATCTCTTTTTCTTTCTGACGATGGAGGGATTAGCAGTGTTGTATATGTTTTATTTTTCCTTTATCTCTTTTTCTTTCTGACGATGGAGGGATTAGCAGTGTTGTATATGTTTTATTTTCCCTTTATCTCTTTCTCTTTCTGACGATGGAGGGATTAGCAGTGTTGTTTATGTTTTATTTTTCCTTTATCTCTTTCTCTTTCTGACGATGGAGGGATTAGCAGTGTTGTATATGTTTTATTTTTCCTTTATCTCTTTTTCTTTTCTCTTTCTGACGATGGAGGGATTAGCAGTGTTGTATATGTTTTATTTTTCCTTTATCTCTTTCTCTTTCTGACGATGGAGGGATTAGCAGTGTTGTATATGTTTTATTTTTCCTTTATCTCTTTTTCTTTCTGACGATGGAGGGATTGGCTGTGTTGTATATGTTTTATTTTTCCTTTATCTCTTTCTCTTTCTGACAATGGAGGGATTAGCAGTGTTGTATATGTTTTATTTTTCCTTTATCTCTTTCTCTTTCTGACGATGGTGGGATTAGCAGTGTTGTATATGTTTTATTTTCCCTTTATCTCTTTCTGACGATGGAGTGATTAGCAGTGTTGTATATGTTTTATTTTTCCTTTATCTCTTTCTCTTTCTGACGATGGAGGGATTAGCAGTGTTGTATATGTTTTATTTTTCCTTTATCTCTTTCTCTTTCTGACGATGGAGGGATTAGCAGTGTTGTATATGTTTTATTTTTCCTTTATCTCTTTCTGACGATGGAGGGATTAGCAGTGTTGTATATGTTTTATTTTTCCTTTATCTCTTTTTCTTTCCTCTTTCTGACGATGGAGGGATTAACAGTGTTGTATATGTTTTATTTTTCCTTTATCTCTTTTTTTTTCTGACGATGGTGGGATTAGCAGTGTTGTATATGTTTTATTTTTCCTTTATCTCTTTCTCTTTCTGACGATGGTGGGATTAGCAGTGTTGTATATGTTTTATTTTTCCTTTATCTCTTTTTCTTTCTGACGATGGAGGGATTGGCTGTGTTGTATATGTTTTATTTTTCCTTTATCTCTTTCTCTTTCTGACAATGGAGGGATTAGCAGTGTTGTATATGTTTTATTTTTCCTTTATCTCTTTTTCTTTCTGACGATGGAGGGATTAGCAGTGTTGTATATGTTTTATTTTTCCTTTATCTCTTTCTCTTTCTGACGATGGAGGGATTAGCAGTGTTGTATATGTTTTATTTTTCGTTTATCTCTTTCTCTTTCTGACGATGGAGGGATTAGCAGTGTTGTATATGTTTTATTTTTCCTTTATCTCTTTTTCTTTCCTCTTTCTGACGATGGAGGGATTAACAGTGTTGTATATGTTTTATTTTTCCTTTTTCTCTTTTTTTTTCTGACGATGGAGGGATTAGCAGTGTTGTATATGTTTTATTTTTCCTTTATCTCTTTCTCTTTCTGACGATGGAGGGATTAGCAGTGTTGTATATGTTTTATTTCTTTCTCTCTCTCTGTCCCTCTCCTGGTTCTACTAATCATGTTCCTTTCTTCCTCCTTCTCTCTCTGTCATTTCCCCACAGATATAGTGGTATTAAACACTTCCGCTCTGATACGTGAAGCGCTGATTAAGAAGTGGGGAGACTTTGCTGGAAGACCCCAAAGTTACATTGGTAATAGCTGTGCTTATTTCTATGTCTGTAACTAAGTATTTATATCTGACGATGAAAAGGGAAGATAATTCTAATCTGAGAAACCACTGGACAAATAAATGTATATTAAAGTGGAGACTTTAAAAGTTAATATTTCATTTGCAGTCTGCCTTTTGCAAACTTTCCTGTGGGGATTTAGTTTTAGGAGCTCTGTGCACAAGCAGTATTATGATGTCTGTGTTGTTATTTATACACCTGTCACCATCTCTGTTACTATTTACACACTTGTCACCTTATCTGTGTTACTATTTACACGTGTGTCACCATATCTATGTTATTATTTACACACGTGTCACCATGTGTGTTATTATTTACACAGGTGTCACCATGTGTGTGTTATTTACACACCTGTTACCATATTTGTGTTATTATTTACACGCATGTTGCCATGTCTGTGTATTATTTACACGCTTGTCGACATGTCTGTTTTGTTATGTATGCGCGTCACCATATATGTGTTGTTATTTACGCTTGTTACCATGTCTGTGTTATTTACGTGTGTTACCATGTCCGTGTTATTTACACGCGTGTCACCATGTCTGTGCTGTTATTTACACGCGTGTCACCATGTCTGTGCTGTTATTTACACGCTTGTCACCATGTCTGTGCTGTTATTTACACGCTTGTCACCATGTCTGTTATTTACGTGTGTTACCATGTCCGTGTTATTTACACGCTTGTCACCATGTCTGTGTTGTTATTTACACGTATGTAACCATGTCTGTGTTATTTCCAGCTGACCTCATATCGATGGGCGGGAAGGATCTGTCGCTGGGAGATTACACTCCCGTGTGGAAGGCGCAGCGCCGACTGACACAATCCGCTTTGCAGAGCCGGTTGAGGCGGGACCTGGACACCTTGCTGTATGAAGAGGCCAGGAAGCTGTGCAAGGTGAGCGTGTGTTTGGGCATGCTGAGACGCAATAAACAAAGTGAGTGCACACTGAATGCACAGTGCAGAGCAGGTGAGCAGGGGAGGCAGGTGAGCAGGGGAGGCAGGTGAGCAGGGGAGGCAGGTGAGCAGGGGAGGCAGGTGAGCAGGGGAGGCAGGTGAGCAGGGGAGGCAGGTGAGCAGGGGAAGCTGTACAGGTGAGCAGGGGCTGCAGGTGAGCAGGCGAAGCTGTACAGGTGAGCAGGGGCTGCAGGTGAGCAGGGGCAGAGTGACATTCTGGTTTGTCAGCCCCTGGCTGCTCTCTCTCTCTATCCTTGTCATCCTGATCATCTTCCCTTCCTCGAGCCCTGTCATTGGATCTGTCTTCGTCATCACGGTTGCTAATGCTGCAATGGGAAAAAACATCCAAACCCCTAGTGCACTCGCTTGTGATCTCTCGTCTTGACTACTGTAACCTCCTGACTGGCCAACCAGCACACCTGCCAGGCTCATCTTTCTCTTTCGACGTTCCTCTCTGCAACTCCATCCACTAGCTTCCTATCTGCTCTACAGTAAATATATGGCACTCGTTACAGTTACTGGTTTCCTATATGGCACCCGTTACAGTCACTGGTTTCCTATATGGCACCCGTTACAGTTACTGGTTTCCTATATGGCACCCCGTTACAGTTACTGGTTTCCTATATGGCACCCGTTACAGTTACTGGTTTCCTATATGGCACCCGTTACAGTTACTGGTTTCCTATATGGCACCCGTTACAGTTACTGGTTTCCTATATGGCACCCGTTACAGTCACTGGTTTCCTATATGGCACCCGTTACAGTTACTGGTTTCCTATATGGCACCCCGTTACAGTCACTGGTTTCCTATATGGCACCCGTTACAGTCACTGGTTTCCTATATGGCACCCGTTACAGTCACTGGTTTCCTATATGGCACCCGTTACAGTCACTGGTTTCCTATATGGCACCCGTTACAGTCACTGGTTTCCTATATGGCACCCGTTACAGTTACTGGTTTCCTATATGGCACCCGTTACAGTCACTGGTTTCCTATATGGCACCCGTTACAGTCACTGGTTTCCTATATGGCACCCGTTACAGTCACTGGTTTCCTATATGGCACCCGATACAGTCACTGGTTTCCTATATGGCAGCCGTTACAGTCACTGGTTTCCTATATGGCACCCGTTACAGTTACTGGTTTCCTATATGGCACCCGTTACAGTTACTGGTTTCCTATATGGCACCCGTTACAGTCACTGGTTTCCTATATGGCACCCGTTACAGTTACTGGTTTCCTATATGGCACCCGTTACAGTCACTGGTTTCCTATATGGCACCCGTTACAGTCACTGGTTTCCTATATGGCACCCCGTTACAGTCACTGGTTTCCTATATGGCACCCCGTTACAGTCACTGGTTTCCTATATGGCACCCGTTACAGTTACTGGTTTCCTATATGGCTCCCGTTACAGTCACTGGTTTCCTATATGGCACCCGTTACAGTTACTGGTTTCCTATATGGCACCCGTTACAGTCACTGGTTTCCTATATGGCACCCCTTACAGTCACTGGTTTCCTATATGGCAGCCGTTACAGTCACTGGTTTCCTATATGGCACCCGTTACAGTTACTGGTTTCCTATATGGCACCCGTTACAGTTACTGGTTTCCTATATGGCACCCGTTACAGTTACTGGTTTCCTATATGGCACCCGTTACAGTTACTGGTTTCCTATATGGCACCCGTTACAGTTACTGGTTTCCTATATGGCACCCGTTACAGTTACTGGTTTCCTATATGGCACCCGTTACAGTTACTGGTTTCCTATATGGCACCCGTTACAGTTACTGGTTTCCTATATGGCACCCGTTACAGTTACTGGTTTCCTATATGGCACCCGTTACAGTTACTGGTTTCCTCTATGGCACCCGTTACAGTTACTGGTTTCCTATATGGCACCCGTTACAGTTACTGGTTTCCTATATGGCACCCGTTACAGTTACTGGTTTCCTATATGGCACCCGTTACAGTTACTGGTTTCCTATATGGCACCCGTTACAGTTACTGGTTTCCTATATGGCACCCGTTACAGTTACTGGTTTCCTATATGGCACCCGTTACAGTTACTGGTTTCCTATATGGCACCCGTTACAGTTACTGGTTTCCTATATGGCACCCGTTACAGTTACTGGTTTCCTATATGGCACCCGTTACAGTTACTGGTTTCCTATATGGCACCCGTTACAGTCACTGGTTTCCTATATGGCTCCCGCTTTACTAATCTATAAATTCCTTACTGTATTACGGGCGGTTTGATTGAATGCAGCTGATGTAACAAGAATATCTTCGTCACTTCTTCCTTCCAGGATTTAATGAAAATGAAGGGGGCCCCGGTGAACGTGTCTGAAGACTTCTCTAAGCGCACATGTCGTATCATAGCGCACTTAACATTCGGCACCAGTGTGAGTGAGCGTGTGAGTCCTCAACTGATATCAGAGACTGATAGACAGATATACTGACAGATAAGGTACAGAGACTGATAGACAGATATACTGACAGATAAGGTGCAGAGACTGATAGACAGATATACTGACAGATAAGGTACAGAGACTGATAGACAGATATACTGACAGATAAGGTACAGAGATTGATAGACAGATATACTGACAGATAAGGTACAGAGACTGATAGACAGATATACTGACAGATAAGGTACAGAGACTGATAGACACATATACTGACAGATAAGTTACAGAGATTGATAGACAGATATACTGACAGATAAGGTACAGAGACTGATAGACAGATACAGTGACAGATAAGGTACAGAGATTGATAGACAGATATACTGACAGATAAGGTACAGAGACTGATAGACAGATATACTGACAGATAAGGTACAGAGATTGATAGACAGATATACTGACAGATAAGGTACAGAGACTGATAGACAGATATACTGACAGATAAGGTACAGAGATTGATAGACAGATATACTGACAGATAAGGTACAGAGATTGATAGACAGATATACTGACAGATAAGGTACAGAGACTGATAGACAGATATACCGACAGATAAGGTGCAGAGATTGATAGACAGATATACTGACAGATAAGGTGCAGAGACTGATAGACAGATATACTGACAGATAAGGTACAGAGACTGATAGACAGATATACTGACAGATAAGGTACAGAGACTGATAGACAGATATACTGACAGATAAGGTACAGAGACTGATAGACAGATATACTGACAGATAAGGTACAGAGATTGATAGACAGATATACTGACAGATAAGGTACAGAGACTGATAGACAGATATACTGACAGGTAAGGTACAGAGATTGATAGACAGATATACTGACAGATAAGGTACAGAGATTGATAGACAGATATACTGACAGATAAGGTATAGAGATTGATAGACAGATATACTGACAGATAAGGTACAGAGACTGATAGACAGATATACTGACAGGTAAGGTACAGAGATTGATAGACAGATATACTGACAGATAAGGTACAGAGACTGATAGACAGATATACTGACAGATAAGGTACAGAGACTGATAGACAGATATACTGACAGATAAGGTACAGAGACTGATAGACAGATATACTGACAGGTAAGGTACAGAGATTGATAGACAGATATACTGACAGATAAGGTACAGAGATTGATAGACAGATATACTGACAGATAAGGTACAGAGACTGATAGACAGATATACTGACAGATAAGGTACAGAGACTGATAGACAGATATACTGACAGATAAGGTACAGAGATTGACAGATAGATATACTGACAGATAAGATACAGAGATTGATAGACAGATATACTGACAGATAAGGTGCAGAGACTGATAGACAGATATACTGACAGATAAGGTACAGAGACTGATAGACTGATATACTGACAGATAAGGTACAGAGATTGATAGACAGATATACTGACAGATAAGGTACAGAGAATGATAGACAGATATACTGACAGATAAGGTACAGAGACTGATAGACAGATATACTGACAGATAAGGTACAGAGATTGATAGACAGATATACTGACAGATAAGGTACAGAGATTGATAGACAGATATATGTACTGACAGATAAGGTACAGAGATTGATAGACAGATATACTGACAGATAAGGTACAGAGACTGATAGACAGATATACTGACAGATAAGATACAGAGATTGATAGGCAGATATACTGACAGATAAGGTACAGAGACTGATAGACAGATATACAGACAGATAAGGTACAGAGATTGATAGACAGATATACTGACAGATAAGGTGCAGAGATAGATAGACAGATATACTGACAGATAAGGTACAGAGACTGATAGACAGATATACTGACAGATAAGGTACAGAGATTGATAGACAGATATACTGACAGATAAGATACAGAGATTGATAGACAGATATACTGACAGATAAGGTACAGAGATTGATAGACAGATATACTGACAGATAATGTACAGAGATTGATAGACAGATATACTGACAGATAAGGTACAGAGACTGATAGACAGATATACTGACAGATAAGATACAGAGATTGATAGGCAGATATACTGACAGATAAGGAACAGAGATTGATAGACAGATATACTGACAGATAAGGTACAGAGACTGATAGACAGATATACTGACAGATAAGGTACAGAGACTGATAGATATACTGACAGATAAGGTACAGAGATTGATAGACAGATATACTGACAGATAAGGTACAGAGACTGATAGATATACTGACAGATAAGGTACAGAGATTGATAGACAGATATACTGACAGATAAGGTACAGAGATTGATAGATATACTGACAGATAAGGTACAGAGACTGATAGACAGATATACTGACAGATAAGGTACAGAGATTGATAGACAGATATACTGACAGATAACGTACAGAAACTGATAGACAGATATACTGACAGATAAGGTACAGAGACTGATAGATATACTGACAGATAAGGTACAGAGATTGATAGATATACTGACAGATAAGGTACAGAGATTGATAGATATACTGACAGATAAGGTACAGAGACTGATAGGCAGATATACTGACAGATAAGGTACAGAGACTGATAGACAGATATACTGACAGATAAGGTACAGAGATTGATAGACAGGTATACTGACAGATAAGGTACAGAGAGTGATAGACAGATATACTGACAGATAAGGTACAGAGACTGATAGACAGATATACTGACAGATAAGGTACAGAGACTGATAGACAGATATACAGACAGATAAGGTACAGAGATTGATAGACAGATATACTGACAGATAAGATACAGAGATTGATAGACAGATATACTGACAGATAAGGTACAGAGATTGATAGACAGATATACTGACAGATAAGGTACAGAGATTGATAGACAGATATACTGACAGATAAGGTACATAGACTGATAGACAGATATACTGACAGATAAGATACAGAGATTGATAGGCAGATATACTGACAGATAAGGAACAGAGATTGATAGACAGATATACTGACAGATAAGGTACAGAGACTGATAGACAGATATACTGACAGATAAGGTACAGAGACTGATAGATATACTGACAGATAAGGTACAGAGACTGATAGACAGATATACTGACAGATAAGGTACAGAGACTGATAGATATACTGACAGATAAGGTACAGAGATTGATAGACAGATATACTGACAGATAAGGTACAGAGACTGATAGATATACTGACAGATAAGGTACAGAGATTGATAGACAGATATACTGACAGATAAGGTACAGAGATTGATAGATATACTGACAGATAAGGTACAGAGACTGATAGACAGATATACTGACAGATAAGGTACAGAGATTGATAGACAGATATACTGACAGATAGGGTACAGAGATTGATAGACAGATATACTGACAGATAAGGTACAGAGACTGATAGATATACTGACAGATAAGGTACAGAGATTGATAGATATACTGACAGATAAGGTACAGAGATTGATAGATATACTGACAGATAAGGTACAGAGACTGATAGGCAGATATACTGAAAGATAAGGTACAGAGACTGATAGACAGATATACTGACAGATAAGGTACAGAGATTGATAGACAGGTATACTGACAGATAAGGTACAGAGAGTGATAGACAGATATACTGACAGATAAGGTACAGAGACTGATAGACAGATATACTGACAGATAAGATACAGAGATTGATAGGCAGATATACTGACAGATAAGGAACAGAGATTGATAGACAGATATACTGACAGATAAGGTACAGAGACTGATAGACAGATATACAGACAGATAAGGTACAGAGATTGATAGACAGATATACTGACAGATAAGATACAGAGATTGATAGACAGATATACTGACAGATAAGGTACAGAGATTGATAGACAGATATACTGACAGATAAGGTACAGAGATTGATAGACAGATATACTGACAGATAAGGTACAGAGACTGATAGACAGATATACTGACAGATAAGATACAGAGATTGATAGGCAGATATACTGACAGATAAGGAACAGAGATTGATAGACAGATATACTGACAGATAAGGTACAGAGACTGATAGACAGATATACTGACAGATAAGGTACAGAGACTGATAGATATACTGACAGATAAGGTACAGAGATTGATAGACAGATATACTGACAGATAAGGTACAGAGACTGATAGATATACTGACAGATAAGGTACAGAGATTGATAGATATACTGACAGATAAGGTACAGAGATTGATAGATATACTGACAGATAAGGTACAGAGACTGATAGACAGATATACTGACAGATAAGGTACAGAGATTGATAGACAGATATACTGACAGATAACGTACAGAAACTGATAGACAGATATACTGACAGATAAGGTACAGAGATTGATAGACAGGTATACTGACAGATAAGGTACAGAGACTGATAGATATACTGACAGATAAGGTACAGAGATTGATAGACAGATATACTGACAGATAAGGTACAGAGACTGATAGATATACTGACAGATAAGGTACAGAGATTGATAGATATACTGACAGATAAGGTACAGAGATTGATAGATATACTGACAGATAAGGTACAGAGACTGATAGACAGATATACTGACAGATAAGGTACAGAGATTGATAGACAGGTATACTGACAGATAAGGTACAGAGAGTGATAGACAGATATACTGACAGATAAGGTACAGAGACTGATAGACAGATATACTGACAGATAAGGTACAGAGATTGATAGACAGATATACTGACAGATAAGGTACAGAGAGTGATAGACAGATATACTGACAGATAAGGTGCAGAGATTGATAGACAGATATACTGACAGATAAGGTACAGAGATTGATAGACAGATATACTGACAGATAAGGTACAGAGATTGATAGACAGATATACTGACAGATAAGGTACAGAGACTGATAGACAGATATACTGACAGATAAGGTACAGAGACTGATAGACAGATATACTGACAGATAAGGTACATAGATTGATAGACAGATATACTGACAGATAAGGTACAGAGATTGATAGATATACTGACAGATAAGGTACAGAGACTGATAGACAGATATACTGACAGATAAGGTACAGAGATTGATAGACAGATATACTGACAGATAACGTACAGAAACTGATAGACAGATATACTGACAGATAAGGTACAGAGACTGATAGATATACTGACAGATAAGGTACAGAGATTGATAGATATACTGACAGATAAGGTACAGAGACTGATAGACAGATATACTGACAGATAAGGTACAGAGATTGATAGACAGGTATACTGACAGATAAGGTACAGAGAGTGATAGACAGATATACTGACAGATAAGGTACAGAGACTGATAGACAGATATACTGACAGATAAGGTACAGAGATTGATAGACAGATATACTGACAGATAAGGTACAGAGAGTGATAGACAGATATACTGACAGATAAGGTGCAGAGATTGATAGACAAATATACTGACAGATAAGGTACAGAGATTGATAGACAGATATACTGACAGATAAGGTACAGAGATTGATAGACAGATATACTGACAGATAAGGTACAGAGACTGATAGACAGATATACTGACAGATAAGGTACAGAGACTGATAGACAGATATACTGACATATAAGGTACATAGATTGATAGACAGATATACTGACAGATAAGGTACAGAGATTGATAGACAGATATACTGACCAATAAGGTACAGAGATTGATAGACAGATATACTGACAGATAAGGTACAGAGACTGATACACAGATATACTGACAGATAAGGTACAGAGATTGATAGACAGATATACTGACAGATAAGGTACAGAGACTGATAGATATACTGACAGATAAGGTACAGAGATTGATAGACAGATATACTGACAGATAAGGTACAGAGACTGATAGATATACTGACAGATAAGGTACAGAGATTGATAGATATACTGACAGATAAGGTACAGAGATTGATAGATATACTGACAGATAAGGTACAGAGACTGATAGACAGATATACTGACAGATAAGGTACAGAGATTGATAGACAGATATACTGACAGATAACGTACAGAAACTGATAGACAGATATACTGACAGATAAGGTACAGAGATTGATAGACAGGTATACTGACAGATAAGGTACAGAGACTGATAGATATACTGACAGATAAGGTACAGAGATTGATAGACAGATATACTGACAGATAAGGTACAGAGACTGATAGATATACTGACAGATAAGGTACAGAGATTGATAGACAGATATACTGACAGATAAGGTACAGAGAGTGATAGACAGATATACTGACAGATAAGGTACAGAGAGTGATAGACAGATATACTGACAGATAAGGTACAGAGATTGATAGACAGATATACTGACAGATAAGGTACAGAGATTGATAGATATACTGACAGATAAGGTACAGAGATTGATAGATATACTGACAGATAAGGTACAGAGACTGATAGACAGATATACTGACAGATAAGGTACAGAGATTGATAGACAGGTATACTGACAGATAAGGTACAGAGAGTGATAGACAGATATACTGACAGATAAGGTACAGAGACTGATAGACAGATATACTGACAGATAAGGTACAGAGATTGATAGACAGATATACTGACAGATAAGGTACAGAGAGTGATAGACAGATATACTGACAGATAAGGTGCAGAGATTGATAGACAGATATACTGACAGATAAGGTACAGAGATTGATAGACAGATATACTGACAGATAAGGTACAGAGATTGATAGACAGATATACTGACAGATAAGGTACAGAGACTGATAGACAGATATACTGACAGATAAGGTACAGAGACTGATAGACAGATATACTGACAGATAAGGTACATAGATTGATAGACAGATATACTGACAGATAAGGTACAGAGATTGATAGATATACTGACAGATAAGGTACAGAGACTGATAGACAGATATACTGACAGATAAGGTACAGAGATTGATAGACAGATATACTGACAGATAACGTACAGAAACTGATAGACAGATATACTGACAGATAAGGTACAGAGACTGATAGATATACTGACAGATAAGGTACAGAGATTGATAGATATACTGACAGATAAGGTACAGAGATTGATAGATATACTGACAGATAAGGTACAGAGACTGATAGGCAGATATACTGACAGATAAGGTACAGAGACTGATAGGCAGATATACTGACAGATAAGGTACAGAGATTGATAGACAGGTATACTGACAGATAAGGTACAGAGAGTGATAGACAGATATACTGACAGATAAGGTACAGAGACTGATAGACAGATATACTGACAGATAAGGTACAGAGATTGATAGACAGATATACTGACAGATAAGGTACAGAGAGTGATAGACAGATATACTGACAGATAAGGTGCAGAGATTGATAGACAAATATACTGACAGATAAGGTACAGAGATTGATAGACAGATATACTGACAGATAAGGTACAGAGATTGATAGACAGATATACTGACAGATAAGGTACAGAGACTGATAGACAGATATACTGACAGATAAGGTACAGAGACTGATAGACAGATATACTGACATATAAGGTACATAGATTGATAGACAGATATACTGACAGATAAGGTACAGAGATTGATAGACAGATATACTGACCAATAAGGTACAGAGATTGATAGACAGATATACTGACAGATAAGGTACAGAGACTGATAGACAGATATACTGACAGATAAGGTACAGAGACTGATACACAGATATACTGACAGATAAGGTACAGAGACTGATGGACAGATATACTGACAGATAAGGTACAGAGACTGATAGACAGATATACAGACAGATAAGGTACAGAGATTGATAGACAGATATACTGACAGATAAGATACAGAGATTGATAGACAGATATACTGACAGATAAGGTACAGAGATTGATAGACAGATATACTGACAGATAAGGTACAGAGATTGATAGACAGATATACTGACAGATAAGGTACAGAGACTGATAGACAGATATACTGACAGATAAGATACAGAGATTGATAGGCAGATATACTGACAGATAAGGAACAGAGATTGATAGACAGATATACTGACAGATAAGGTACAGAGACTGATAGACAGATATACTGACAGATAAGGTACAGAGACTGATAGACAGATATACTGACAGATAAGGTACAGAGATTGATAGACAGATATACTGACAGATAAGGTACAGAGACTGATAGATATACTGACAGATAAGGTACAGAGATTGATAGATATACTGACAGATAAGGTACAGAGATTGATAGATATACTGACAGATAAGGTACAGAGATTGATAGACAGATATACTGACAGATAAGGTACAGAGATTGATAGACAGATATACTGACAGATAACGTACAGAAACTGATAGACAGATATACTGACAGATAAGGTACAGAGACTGATAGATATACTGACAGATAAGGTACAGAGATTGATAGATATACTGACAGATAAGGTACAGAGATTGATAGATATAATGACAGATAAGGTACAGAGACTGATAGGCAGATATACTGACAGATAAGGTACAGAGACTGATAGACAGATATACTGACAGATAAGGTACAGAGATTGATAGACAGGTATACTGACAGATAAGATACAGAGAGTGATAGACAGATATACTGACAGATAAGGTACAGAGATTGATAGACAGATATACTGACAGATAAGGTGCAGAGATTGATAGACAGATATACTGACAGATAAGGTACAGAGACTGATAGACAGATATACTGACAGATAAGATACAGAGATTGATAGGCAGATATACTGACAGATAAGGAACAGAGATTGATAGACAGATATACTGACAGATAAGGTACAGAGACTGATAGACAGATATACTGACAGATAAGGTACAGAGACTGATAGACAGATATACTGACAGATAAGGTACAGAGATTGATAGACAGATATACTGACAGATAAGGTACAGAGACTGATAGATATACTGACAGATAAGGTACAGAGATTGATAGATATACTGACAGATAAGGTACAGAGATTGATAGATATACTGACAGATAAGGTACAGAGATTGATAGACAGATATACTGACAGATAAGGTACAGAGATTGATAGACAGATATACTGACAGATAACGTACAGAAACTGATAGACAGATATACTGACAGATAAGGTACAGAGACTGATAGATATACTGACAGATAAGGTACAGAGATTGATAGATATACTGACAGATAAGGTACAGAGATTGATAGATATAATGACAGATAAGGTACAGAGACTGATAGGCAGATATACTGACAGATAAGGTACAGAGACTGATAGACAGATATACTGACAGATAAGGTACAGAGATTGATAGACAGGTATACTGACAGATAAGGTACAGAGAGTGATTGACAGATATACTGACAGATAAGGTACAGAGATTGATAGACAGATATACTGACAGGTAAGGTACAGAGACTGATAGACAGATATACTGACAGATAAGGTACAGAGATTGATAGACAGATATACTGACAGATAAGGTACAGAGAGTGATAGACAGATATACTGACAGATAAGGTGCAGAGATTGATAGACAGATATACTGACAGATAAGGTACAGAGATTGATAGACAGATATACTGACAGATAAGGTACAGAGATTGATAGACAGATATACTGACAGATAAGGTACAGAGACTGATAGACAGATATACTGACAGATAAGGTACAGAGACTGATAGACAGATATACTGACAGATAAGGTACATAGATTGATAGACAGATATACTGACAGATAAGGTACAGAGATTGATAGACAGATATACTGACAGATAAGGTACAGAGACTGATAGACAGATACACTGACAGATAAGGTGCAGAGACTGATAGACAGATATACTGACAGATAAGGTGCAGAGACTGATAGACAGATATACTGACAGATAAGGTACAGAGATTGATAGACAGATATACTGACAGATAAGGTACAGAGACTGATAGACAGATATACTGACAGATAAGGTACAGAGATTGATAGACAGATATACTGACAGATAAGGAACAGAGACTGATAGACAGATATACTGACAGATAAGGTGCAGAGACTGATAGACAGATATACTGACAGATAAGGTACAGAGACTGATAGACAGATATACTGACAGATAAGGTACAGAGATTGATAGACAGATATACTGACAGATAAGGTACAGAGACTGATAGACAGATATACTGACAGATAAGGTACAGAGACTGATAGACAGATATACTGACAGATAAGGTACAGAGACTGATAGACAGATATACTGACAGATAAGGTGCAGAGATTGATAGACAGATATACTGACAGATAAGGTACAGAGATTGATAGACAGATATACTGACAGATATGGTACAGAGATTGATAGACAGATATACTGACAGATAAGGTACAGAGAGTGATAGACAGATATACTGACAGATAAGGTACAGAGATTGATAGACAGATATACTGACAGATAAGGTACAGAGATTGATAGACAGATACACTGACAGATAAGGTACAGAGATTGATAGACAGATATACTGACAGATAAGGTACATAGATTGATAGACAGATATACTGACAGATAAGGTACAGAGATTGATAGACAGATATACTGACAGGTAAGGTACAGAGATTGATAGACAGATATACTGACAGGTAAGGTACAGAGATTGATAGACAGATATACTGACAGATAAGGTACAGAGATTGATAGACAGATATACTGACAGATAAGGTACAGAGATTGATAGACAGATATACTGACAGATAAGGTACAGAGACTGATAGACAGATATACTGACAGATAAGGAGCAGAGATTGATACACAGATATACTGACAGGTAAGGTACAGAGATTGATAGTCAGATATACTGACAGATAAGGTACAGAGACTGATAGACAGATATACTGACAGATAAGGTACAGAGATTGATAGACAGATATACTGACAGATAAGGTACAGAGACTGATAGACAGATATACTGACAGATAAGGTACAGAGATTGATAGACAGATATACTGACAGGTAAGGTACAGAGATTGATAGACAGATATACTGACAGATAAGGTTCAGAGATTGATAGACAGATACACTGACAGATAAGGTACAGAGATTGATAGACAGATATACTGACAGATAAGGTGCAGAGATTGATAGACAGATATACTGACAGATAAGGTACAGAGACTGATAGACAGATATACTGGCAGATAAGGTACAGAGACTGATAGACAGATATACTGACAGATAAGGTGCAGAGATTGATAGACAGATATACTGACAGATAAGATACAGAGACTGATAGACAGATATACTGACAGATAAGGTACAGAGATTGATAGACAGATATACTGACAGATAAGGTACAGAGACTGATAGACAGATATACTGACAGATAAGATACAGAGATTGATAGACAGATATACTGACAGATAAGGTACAGAGATTGATAGACAGATATACTGACAGATAAGGTACAGAGACTGATAGACAGATATACTGACAGATAAGGTACAGAGATTGATAGACAGATATACTGACAGATAAGGTACAGAGATTGATAGGCAGACAAGACAGTGTAAATGAAGTGCAGCCCCAGCCCATTGAGAGAGATTAGAGCGCAGCCCTGGGGGTCCTGCCCCACTTGCCAGCCCACCCTGCTCTCCATGTTCTTTCTCTCACCCCTGTGTCAGTCTCTCTTTAATCTCTACCTTCAGTAGTTCCTATGTAGCCTCACCCTTCAGAAAGTAATAAACACACATTAAAAGTGAGTAAAGAATATAAATATCAGAGGGTCTTGGAGCCGGGCTGCGTGGGCTGCAGCTTATCAGTGGCTCTTCCTGATGTGGAATCGGCCGTGTCTGACTCTCATCTCCTTTCATGTTGAATTCTCAGCAGCGTTTGTCTTATAATTACTGGGAATGTTTGTTCTTCTTTCTTTTCTAGTTTGTTTTGACAGATCCCAAGTTCCAGGAAATTCACACGTGCATTGTCGAAATAATAAAGTTATGGGAATCTCCATCTGTCACGTTACTGGACTTCATACCTATCCTGAGGGTACGTAACACTACCAAAACAGCACCTTTATTAATCTGTCCCTCGCTCTGCAGGGTGACACCGACAGAAGGAGCTAGGAGTCTGTCCCTCCCCCTGCAGGGTGACACAGGCAGAAGGAGCTAGGAGTCTGTCCCTCCCCCTACAGGGCGACACAGACAGAAGGAGCTAGGAGTCTATCCCTCCCCCTGCAGGGCGACACAGACAGAAGGAGCTAGGAGTCTGTCCCTCCCCCTGCAGGGTGACACCGACAGAGGGAGCAAGGAGTCTGTCCCTCCCCCTGCAGGGCGACACAGACAGAAGGAGCTAGGAGTCTGTTCCTCCCCCTGCAGGGTGACACAGACAGAAGGAGCTAGGAGTCTGTCCCTCCCCCTGCAGGGCGACACAGACAGAAGGAGCTAGGAGTCTGTTCCTCCCCCTGCAGGGTGACACAGACAGAAGGAGCTAGGAGTCTGTCCCTCCCCCTGCAGGGTGACACCGACAGAAGAAGCTAGGAGTCTGTCCCTCCCCCTGCAGGGTGACACCGACAGAAGGAGCTAGGAGTCTGTCCCTCCCCCTGCAGGGTGACACCGACAGAAGGAGCTAGGAGTCTGTCCCTCCCCCTGCAGGGTGACACCGACAGAAGGAGCTAGGAGTCTGTCCCTCCCCCTGCAGGGTGACACCGACAGAAGGAGCTAGGAGTCTGTCCCTCCCCCGGCAGGGTGACACCGACAGAAGGAGCTAGGAGCCTGTCCCTCCCCCTGCAGGGTGACACCGACAGAAGGAGCTAGGAGTCTGTCCCTCCCCCTGCAGGGTGACACCAACAGAAGGAGCTAGGAGTCTGTCCCTCCCCCTGCAGGGTGACACAGACAGAAGGAGCTAGGAGCCTGTCCCTCCCCCTGCAGGGTGATACAGACAGGAGGAGCTAGGAGTCTGTCCCTCCCCCTGCAAGGTGACACAGACAGAAGGAGCTAGGAGTCTGTCCCTCCCCCTGTAGGGTGACACAGACAGAAGGAGCTAGGAGCATGTCCCTCCCCCTGCAGGGTGATACAGACAGAAGGTGCTTTGAGTTTGGCCCTCCCCTTGCAGGTTGACACAGACCGACGGTGCTTTGAGTTTGCCCCTCCCCTTGCAGGGTGACACAGACAGAAGGTGCTTTGAGTTTACCCCTCCCCTTGCAGGGTGACACAGACAGATGGTTCTTTGAGTTTACCCCTCCCCTTGCAGGGTGACACAGACAGAATGTGTGTTGACTTTGCCCCTCCCCTTGGAGGGTGACACAGACAGAAGGTGTGTTGAGTTTGCCCCTCCCCTTGCAGGGTGACACAGACAGAAGGTGTGTTGAGTTTGCCCCTCCCCTGGCAGGGTGACACAGACAGAATGTTCGTTGAGTTTGCCCCTCCCCTTGCAGGGTGACACGGACAGAAGGTGCGTTGAGTTTGCCCCTCCCCTTGCAGGGTGACACAGACAGAAGGTGCGTTGAGTTTGCCCCTCCCCTTGCAGGGTGACTCAGACAGAAGGTGCTTTGAGTTTGACCCTCCCCTTGCAGGGTGACACGGACAGAAGGTGCGTTGAGTTTGCCCCTCCCCTTGCAGGGTGACACGGACAGAAGGTGCGTTGAGTTTGCCCCTCCCCTTGCAGGGTGACACAGGCAGAAGGTGCGTTGAGTTTGCCCCTCCCCTTGCAGGGTGACACAGACAGAAGGTGTGTTGAGTTTGCCCCTCCCCTTGCAGGGTGACACGGACAGAAGGTGCGTTGAGTTTGCCCCTCCCCTTGCAGGGTGACACAGACAGAAGGTGCGTTGAGTTTGCCCCTCCCCTTGCAGGGTGACACAGACAGAAGGTGCGTTGAGTTTGCCCCTCCCCTTGGAGGGTGACACAGACAGAAGGTGCATTGAGTTGGCCCCTCCCCTTGCAGGGTGACTCAGACAGAAGGTTTCCTTTATGTTTTCTGTCTTTTAGAAGTTTCCAAACAGAACCTTGAACCTTCTCCTCAAGTCTGCAGAGAAGAGAGACTCCTTTGTCAGGACTGAGATAGAGACACACAAGGTTTGTAATAAGCCCCAGTCCTGACCCTGCTACCTCGCCCTCTCGTCACCCAGGTTTTAGAAGAAGAAATTAAATCAATGTCTGTTTTTTATCTTCCAGTCCCACCCGGCAGCCGACGAATCCAAGGCGGACATCATGGATGGAATGATCCGATTACTGAGGGAAAAATCTAGGGGAGAAAATAATGGGGTGTCAGGGCTGACTGAGGACTACCTGCACATGTCAGCAGTGGATCTCTTTATAGGAGGCACCGAGACCACTGCCTCGTTATTAACATGGACGGTGGCCTTCCTGATCCATAACTCTGAGGTATGACCTCACTGATGTGACACAGTAATACCTGCCTTTATTGCCCCTGGGTGTAATCTGTGGATACAGGCAGCTGCCCCCTCCGCTCAGCATTCATATCATTATGTCTTAGGTGCAGGAGAAAATTCATCAGGAGATTTTGGGAGCTGTTGGGCCTGAGAGATACCCCACCTACTCAGACCGTAACTCCCTGCCGTATCTCAATGCCACCATCTCTGAGATTCTTAGACTGCGCCCTGTGGTGCCCCTGGCAGTGCCGCACTGTGCCACAAGAGACTCCAGGTGAGAAATGGTAACCAAACATACCCAATGCAGGGAATCTGAGATCCCCCTGTGAGATCATCAGTAACGTGCGCCCAGCCACAGGACGGCACAGACTGTAACCTCCACCCATGCTTAGGTTTGTATTGACATATACCTGGTGCTAATCCCTTATCCCTATGACTTTCACCCTTGGAAACATTCCTCATGTCTTACTCAAAGTAACCACATGGTGTCGCCCTCACAGTTCATAGCATGTGAAGGCAACCTGACCTAGAATAGATTTCTCATACCCAGGTATTATATTATATTAGTAGCCCCTCTCCCTCTGCTCCCCTTCCAGTACGTTACTATCTCTCACTTTGAACTGTCCGGCATTACACAGTAAGTAACACCTCTCAATATGTACACTTGGAACAAAGCAGACATGAGCCAGAACGAGGAGGCAGATAAAAGCTAAGAAGGAAGATGTTTTAGTACAAGATCAGGATTTTGGATCATTTGAAGTTAGAGAAAGTGTAGTAGATATCTATAATAGCCCAGTGGAGGTAGTAACAGATGCCTGTATTAAACTATCTATACAAATAAGTCAAATGCAGAGGTTTTGTTATGTGCAGACTTCTTATCTGATGACTATTGGATATATCTAATAATACAACTATAGTCACTGCTTCTCTTCCCAGCATTGCCGGATACACCATTCCTAAGGGAACCATTGTCATTCCTAATATCTATGCTGCCCATCATGATACCACGGTCTGGGACAATCCACAAGCGTTTTCCCCAGGTCAGTGTGTGAAAGCCGCCATTTTCATGGAGATTTAATTCCATTTTTGGATATACTCCTATAGATAGACCTATATATAGTGTATAGTTAGCGCATGCTTTATCTCACCTAAAAGTAATAATGTACGGTAAATATACATTCATTGAATGACTGTCATCTAACATTGTCTCTGGTGTGAATGTGGAGGAAAAAATTACCTATACATTGTGTTAGCTGAATGAAACCTTCCTCACACTGTGAATGAATAAACATATATGATCAATACTTTGTCTTGGTAGAATTTCCAGCAAATTGATAGATTGAGAGGAACATATTAATCCTGTTTAGTCACAGTATGAGCAGTGTTTAGTTGATGGAGACCTATTTAGTCACAGTATGAGCAGTGTTTAGTTGATGGAGACCTGTTTAGTCACAGTATGAGCAGTGTTTAGTTGATGGAGACCTGTTTAGTCACAGTATGAGCAGTGTTTAGTTGATGGAGACCTGTTTAGTCACAGTATGAGCAGTGTTTAGTTGATGGAGACCTGTTTAGTCACAGTATGAGCAGTGTTTAGCTGATGGAGACCTGTTTAGTCACAGTATGAGCAGTGTTTAGCTGATGGAGACCTGTTTAGTCACAGTATGAGCAGTGTTTAGCTGATGGAGACCTGTTTAGTCACAGTATGAGCAGTGTTTAGTTGATGGAGACTTGTTTAGTCACAGTATGAGCAGTGTTTAGTTGATGGAGACCTGTTTAGTCACAGTATGAGCAGTGTTTAGTTGATGGAGACCTGTTTAGTCACAGTATGAGCAGTGTTTAGTTGATGGAGACCTGTTTAGTCACAGTGTGAGCAGGGTTTAGTTGACGGAGACCTGTTTAGTCACAGTATGAGCAGTGTTTAGCTGATGGAGACCTGTTTAGTCACAGTGTAAGCAGGGTTTAGTTGATGGAGACCTGTTTATTCACAGTATGAGCAGTATTTAGTTGACGGAGACCTGTTTAGTCACAGTATGAGCAGTGTTTAGTTGATGGAGACCTGTTTATTCACAGTATGAGCAGGGTTTAGTTGATGGAGACCTGTTTAGTCACAGTATGAGCAGTGTTTAGTTGATGGAGACTTGTTTAGTCACAGTATGAGCAGTGTTTAGTTGATGGAGACTTGTTTAGTCACAGTATGAGCAGTGTTTAGTTGATGGAGACCTGTTTAGTCACAGTATGAGCAGGGTTTAGTTGATGGAGACCTGTTTAGTCACAGTATGAGCAGTGTTTAGTTGATGGAGACTTGTTTAGTCACAGTATGAGCAGTGTTTAGTTGATGGAGACTTGTTTAGTCACAGTATGAGCAGTGTTTAGTTGATGGAGACCTGTTTAGTCACAGTATGAGCAGGGCTTAGTTGATGGAGACCTGTTTAGTCACAGTATGAGCAGTGTTTAGTTGATGGAGACTTGTTTAGTCACAGTATGAGCAGTGTTTAGTTGATGGAGACTTGTTTAGTCACAGTATGAGCAGTGTTTAGTTGATGGAGACCTGTTTAGTCACAGTATGAGCAGGGCTTAGTTGATGGAGACCTGTTTAGTCACAGTATGAGCAGTGTTTAGTTGATGGAGCCTTGTTTAGTCACAGTATGAGCAGTGTTTAGTTGATGGAGACCTGTTTAGTCACAGTATGAGCAGTGTTTAGTTGATGGAGACCTGTTTAGTCACAGTATGAGCAGTGTTTAGTTGATGGAGACCTGTTTAGTCACTGTATGAGCAGTGTTTAGTTGATGGAGACTTGTTTAGTCACAGTATGAGCAGTGTTTAGTTGATGGAGACTTGTTTAGTCACAGTATGAGCAGTGTTTAGTTGATGGAGACCTGTTTTTCATACATTGTGATCCTGCCCCCGCATGGCTGGCATGGAGACAGATTGCCAATTACACCCTGGCTGCAATAACACACAGGGCATTTTAGTTGGGCCTGTGTGATAGTATACACAGATCCCTTGTAATACTGCCTGTGTGAGAGTATACACGGATCCCCTGTAACACTGCTTGTGTTACAATATGCACGGATCCCCTGTAACACTGCCTGTCTGACAGTATACATGGATCCCCTGTAACACTGCCTGTGTAAGCATATACACAGATCCCCTGTAATACTGCCTGTGTGACAGTATACACGGATCCCCTGTAACACTGCCTGTGTGAGAGTATACACAGATCCCCTGTAACACTGCCTGTGTGACGGTACACACGATTCCCCTGTAACACTGCCTGTGTGACGGCATACACGGATCCCTTGTAACACTGCCTGTGTGAGAGTATACACAGATCCCCTGTAACACTGCCTGTGTGACGGTACACACGATTCCCCTGTAACACTGCCTGTGTGACGGCATACACGGATCCCTTGTAACACTACCTGTGTGAGCGTATACACGGATCCACTGTAACACTGCCTGTGTGACAGTATACACGGATCCCTTGTAACACTGACTGTGTGAGAGTATACACAGATCCCCTGTAACACTGCCTGTGTGACAGTATAAATGATTCCCCTGTAACACTGCCTGTGTGACAGTATACACAGATCCCCTGTAACACTAACTGTGTGACAGTATACACGTTTCCCCTGTAATACTGCCTGTGTGACGGTATACACGGATCCCCTGTAACACTGCCTGTGTAAGCGTATACACAGATCCCCTGTAACACTGCCTGTGTGACAGTATACACGATTCCCCTGTGACAGTATACACGGATCCCCTGTAATACTCCCTGTGTGAGAATATACACAGATCCCCTGTGACACTGCCTGTGTGAGAATATACACAGATCCCCTGTGACACTGCCTGTATGACAGTACGCACGATTCCCCTGTAACACTGCCTGTGTGACAGTACACACGATTCCCCTGTAACACTCCCTGTGTGACAGTACACACGAATCCCCTGTAACACTGCCTGTGTGACAGTACACACGATTCCCCTGTAACACTGCCTGTGTGACGGTATACACGGATCCCCTGTAAAACTGCCTGTGTGACGGTATACACAGATCCCCTGTAACACTGCCTTTTTGACAGTACACACGATTCCCCTGTAACTCTGCATGTGTGACAGTACACACGGATCCCCTGTAACACTGCCTGTGTGAGCGTATACACGCATCCCCTGTAAAACTGCCCTTGTGACGGTACACACGGATCCCCTGTAACACTGCCTGTGTGATGGTATACACGGATCCACTGTAACACTGACTGTGTGAGAGTATACACAGATCCCCTGTAACACTACCTGTGTGACAGTACACACGGATCCCCTGTAACACTGCCTGTGTGACGGTATACACGGATCCCCTGTAACACTGCCTGTGTGACGGTATACACGGATCCCCTGTAAAACTGCCTGTGTGACGGTATACACAGATCCCCTGTAAAACTGCCTGTGTGACGGTATACACAGATCCCCTGTAAAACTGCCTTTGTGACAGTACACACGATTCCCCTGTAACACTGCCTGTGTGACAGTACACACGGATCCCCTGTAACACTGCCTGTGTGAGTGTATACACGGATCCCCTGTAAAACTGCCCATGTGACGGTACACACGGATCCCCTGTAACACTGCCTGTGTGATGGTATACACGGATCCACTGTAACACTGACTGTGTGAGAGTATACACAGATCCCCTGTAACACTGCCTGTGTGACAGTACACACGGATCCCCTGTAACACTGCCTGTGTGACGGTATACACGGATCCCCTGTAACACTGCCTGTGTGACGGTATACACGGATCCCCTGTAACACTGCCTGTGTTACGGTATATACGGATCCTCTGTAACACTGCCTGTGTGACGGTATATCCGGATCCTCTGTAACACTGCCTGTGTGACGGTATACACGGATCCCCTGTAACACTGCCTGTGTGACGGTATATGCGGATCCTCTGTAACACTGCCTGTGTGACGGTATATACGGATCCCCTGTAACACTGACTGTGTGACGGTATACACGGATCCCCTGTAACACTGCCTGTGTGACGGTATATACGGATCCCCTGTAACACTGCCTGTGTGACGGCATACACGGATCCCTTGTAACACTGCCTGTGTGACGGTATATGCGGATCCTCTGTAACACTGCCTGTGTGACGGTATATACGGATCCCCTGTAACACTGACTGTGTGACGGTATACACGGATCCCCTGTAACACTGCCTGTGTGACGGTATATACGGATCCCCTGTAACACTGCCTGTGTGACGGCATACACGGATCCCTTGTAACACTGCCTGTGTGACGGTATATGCGGATCCCCTGTAACACTGCCTGTGTGACGGTATACACGGATCGCCTGTAACACTGCCTGTGTGACGATATATACGGATCCTCTGTAACACTGCCTGTGTGACAGTACAAATGTATGCCCTGTAACTCTGCCTTTGTTTCTCTTTGTATTAGAGCGTTTCCTGACCCCGTCTCAGAGCTGCCAGCCCCCCCGAGCTCTCCTCCCATTCAGCGTGGGTGCCCGTCTCTGCATTGGGGAGACATTAGCCCGCATGGAAGCTTTCCTCTTTCTCTCTCACCTCCTGCGGGATTTCCACCTCTCCCCCGTCTCACCCTCTCTTCTTCCAGACCTCAGAGGAGTCTTTGGCATTAACCTCAAGTGTCACCCCTTCCAAGTCTGCCTATTGCCCAGGACCAAACTCCCAGCGGTACCCATCAGCCCCTGAACCACCCGGTCCATATAACTCCCAGTGGTACCCATCAGCCCCTGAACCACCCAGTCCATATAACTCCCAGCGGTACCCATCAGACCCTGAACCGCCCGGTCCATATAACTCCCAGCGGTACCCATCAGACCCTGAACCGCCCGGTCCATATAACTCCCAGCGGTACCCATCAGCCCCTGAACCGCCCGGTCCATATAACTCCCAGCGGTACCCATCAGCCCCTGAACCCCCCGGTCCATATAACTCCCAGCGGTACCCATCAGCCCCTGAACCACCCGGTCCATATAACTCCCAGCGGTACCCATCAGACCCTGAACCTCCCGGTCCATATAACTCCCAGCGGTACCCATCAGACCCTGAACCGCCCGGTCCATATAACTCCCAGTGGTACCCATCAGACCCTGAACTACCCGGTCCATATAACTCCCAGCGGTACCCATCAGCCCCTGAACCGCCCGGTCCATATACCTCCCAGCGGTACCCATCAGACCCTGAACCGCCCGGTCCATATAACTCCCAGTGGTACCCATCAGACCCTGAACCGCCCGGTCCATATAACTCCCAGCGGTACCCATCAGCCCCTGAACCACCCGGTCCATATAACTCCCAGCGGTACCCATCAGCCCCTGAACCGCCCGGTCCATATAACTCCCAGCGGTACCCATCAGCCCCTGAACCACCCGGTCCATATAACTCCCAGCGGTACCCATCAGCCCCTGAACCGCCTGGTCCATATAACTCCCAGCGGTACCCATCAGCCCCTGAACCGCCCCCGGTCCATATAACTCCCAGCGGTACCCGTCAGCCCCTGAACCGCCCTGTACATATAACTCCCAGCGGTACCCATCAGCCCCTGAACCACCCGGTCCATATAACTCCCAGCGGTACCCATCAGCCCCTGAACCACCCGGTCCATATAACTCCCAGCGGTACCCATCAGCCCCTGAACCACCCGGTCCATATAACTCCCAGCGGTACCCATCAGACCCTGAACCTCCCGGTCCATATAACTCCCAGCGGTACCCATCAGCCCCTGAACCGCCCGGTCCATATAACTCCCAGCGGTACCCATCAGACCCTGAACCGCCCGGTCCATATAACTCCCAGCGGTACCCATCAGACCCTGAACCGCCCGGTCCATATAACTCCCAGCGGTACCCATCAGCCCCTGAACCACCCGGTCCATATAACTCCCAGCGGTACCCATCAGCCCCTGAACCACCGGTCCATATAACTCCCAGCGGTACCCATCAGCCCCTGAACCGCCCGGTCCATATATCGGAAATGTAGTTATTTGTCTATAAACCTATCCCGTCTCTGAAGATATAAACTGTATTAGGAGGTATTGGGTTTATTGCCCTGTGTATAACGCCCGGTCTCTATATTACACATTCTTTCTATTTATTTTTACTCCATACACTCGCCTAAAAATCATTTATATTAATAAATATGACGTTAATTAATTCTGTGTTTATCGCAATGAGATATGTAATATTAAACACACATTATAACATTCACCCTCTTTAACATCTTATTATATTAATTGCCTTTGTGGCCCAATTACAAATGACGTCAGTCAGGTAGGAAGGGGCAGGTGTCTGGGTTAAATACTAAGCGCAGTATCATGAAGGTAACAGGTAACTAGATAAGTGTCCTTAATACTGCAGACCCACTGAGATATATCCGGGAATCGGATCTGGATCGTGACAATTAAAACTGGAATATTAAGTGGGGTCAGGAGATTATTTCTTCTGAAAAGAGCTACATTTGAGCTGGTTCTCTGCAGTCTGGCCGGCCGGGTGTGTGATAGGGCGTGTGTCCTGACTAGACTATTCTAATAATAATAATAAAGATCTCCGTCTTCTGCCCAATCTAACATTAATAAAGAAAAGCTTTTCCTCCAAGGCGCAATGAATGAATGAACATCGAAAGAAGAAAGAGACGGGATCAGTGAAGGCAAGGAAGTCAGTCCCGCCTAAAAACCTTTATAGCGACTCCCACAACTCTCAGCCCATATTTAAAGAAATATCGCCGCCGAAATAACTTTAGAGATTCTGCTTATACAGCTGCTTCTTTTCGATGGTGGGTCCAAATACTCACATATTGAGCACCACACGATTTCAGTAGATTGACACACACTTGGGTCATGTCCCATCAGATTTTATTATAAGCAGTTTACAGAACACACATCCTCCATCTTGTCCCCACCCCATTCTTTCTCACCCCCCCCCCCCCCCCCCAGCTGTGCTTTTATAAAAATAGACAGTGTATCTGTTTGCTATATATATATATTTATATTTATTTATAGGTGGTAAAACCGGGCCCTACATTCCCCTCTGTTCCCTTTCTGATGCTGTGACACCTCTCACCCCTGCTCTGGTTTTTATGGGGTAGATCCCTATTAAAGCATTAAGCTCTGTTTCCTATATTTTACATCTAGATTATTTCAGGTTTTTTTTTTAATAAGCTTTGGTCTGCATAGCTTTATTAAGAGAGTATTTATAGCTTATTTGTGGCACTGTCTCCATAATGTTGTGTTCTCAGCTTCTAGATTTCTTCGTTCCAGGTTCTGTTGTGTTCTAGAATCCTCAACTGGAACCTGGTGGAATTTTTCCAAGGTTCCAGATTCCACAACCTATCATGCCCAGTTCAGGATTTTTTTATTTATTTTTTGGGCCAAGTTTTAACCCCCAATGGGTGTCCTAGCAGTAAGGATTGAGTGTAAAGTTCCAGGAGGTGCCACATTGCTTCCAGTTTTCAGTTTTAGTGTTTTCAGGTTGTTTGGGCGTCTAGAGACGGTTCCGGCTGCCACTTCCTCTTGGGCGCATTTTCATCTCGGTGAAGGGTATAGAAAATTCGAAGCCTTTCCACGTGAACCAGTTCACACCCTGTGAATTCCAGGAACAGGTGGGTTATTTGGCCCGTGCAGGATCTCACTGGCTTTAAAAATGGCTAAGCTTCATAGTGCAGGATTTCTTACCTGGTGGTCCTTGTCGTTGCTGTACTGTCCGTTAAGGTTGGCATAGTGACAATTCCTGTACCACCAAGCCCCATGGTACGACACGGCACATGGCAGGATCCTTCTCTGCGCGTCTCGGTCACGCGTGGAAAATATCATGTTGTTGTGATAACTCAAAGAATCCCCTTGAAAATACACATCAAATGTCCATTTTATTGACATTAGTTTTCATGCACCTGTTTCACTCACACCTTCTTCATCTCTCATCACAACATGTAGTCATTGGTGCTGCTCCCCTTTCTCTCTCCTCCTCACCCTCTCCCCCCCATCCCCCCTTTGTGTCGCTATCTCACCACACAGACCCCCACTCACCTGCATCCCCTCTATAGTTTCCAAGCCTTATCCTGAAATGCCGATCTTCAGCTTCCACAAGGAATTCTTCATAAAATGCATATGCAGATTCATTTCCAGCACGGAGGTCTACACGTAACTCAAAAGGAGCTGAGGAGGAGATCTGGTGAAGAGCAATGAGACCTGCAGACAGAGAGGAGGTTCTGTATGAGTCTATACAGTCATATGTTACAAACACACAGTTCTGTGTCGTCCCCGAAGCTGCGCTAATGCCAGATACAGATATAAGGGTGACCACCCACCCAGCCAGAACTCCGACGTCAGGTTTCCGAAGCCTCTCTTGTATTCATTCCAGGCTCGGTAGAAATCTGTGCTGCCGTCCATCCTTCTCTGGAAGACCTGGGAAGTCACAAGTAGCAGAGTCAATTAATACTGGGGAACAGGCAGTCTGTCTGCGTTCACCCACATGGGCCGTACCTTGGTCATTTGTTCTCTGTAACATCCACAGATCCCTGTCACTCCCCATAGACTTGATGGGCTGTTTGTACTTTTAACCTGTTACTGTATCCCACCCATCAGTCAACATCAACCTGGAGAAGGTCTATAACCATCTTGGTTGTGTGTCAGCTTCATTTCACCTGTTTTTGGACCACACTTCCAAAGACACTTTTATCTCCATGACATTGACCATCAGCAAGGTCATTACTTGCACAAATATCATTGTTTCAGATGGGATTTAGGAGCCCGTTTCCCAACCCCACATCCAGATAACCCATTGCCCAATTGTAATGGCATTGGCTGTCTCCAAGGCGCTTGTTAGTTAGTTGATCGGCACATACCAGCTTGAAACATGTATAACCTGCTCAGTATGCTATGTTACTACTCAACGGTCCAGCCAGAGTCCCAATTATGCACTTAAATGGTAATTAACAAATCGGAAAGGAAGTAGCCACTTCCTGAAGTCTCCGACTCCACTTCCTGTTTACTCACTATCCATCCTCCTCCATCTGTCTCCATGTCACAGTACACGGGCATGGTCTTCACCCTGTCTCCTCCCAGATGGATGGTGAATAACCCATTTTGGAGTTCCCCATTCATCCTCTGCTCCCAGCAATCCCGAGGGTAAGGGAACCTGACGCGTCCTGCAAGTTATAAGATGCGGATTATACAGTGTTACTGACTTTCCCCGCACCCACAATAAGCATAAAAGGGTCTATGACGATTCAGCCATTTCTTTGCCACCAGTCTTTCCATTACTGACGGTTCAGCGTGGCTGTTTCATTATGGGCAGTGCGACCACCCAGCCCCTAACCCTAACAGTCAGAGTGCTTTGTTAATTAGCTGCGCTGAACGAGCGGTGATCAAATGGCCGTGCTGAACTATCGGTGATAAAATGGCTGAGCTGAACTATCGCTGATAAAATGGCCGTGCTGAACTATCGGTGATAAAATGGCCGTGCTGAACTATCAGTGATAAAATGGCCGTGCTGAACTATCAGTGATAAAATGGCCGTGCTGAACTATCAGTGATAAAATGGCCGAGCTGAACTATCCATAATAAAATGGCCGTGCTGAACTATCGGTGATAAAATGGCCGTGCCGAACTATCAGTGATAAAATGGCCGCGCTGAACTATCGGTGATAAAATGGCCGTGCTGAACTATCGGTGATAAAATGGCCGTGCTGAACTATTGGTGATAAAATGGCCGCGCTGAACTATCGGTGATAAAATGGTCATGCTGAACTATCCATGATAAAATGGCCGTGCTGAACTATTGGTGATAAAATGGCCGTGCTGAACTATCAGTGATAAAATGGCCGTGCTGAACTATCAGTGATAAAATGGCTGTGCTGAACTAATGACTCTGAATTGTCCTATTTTGCCATGAAATATCTAAGATAGATATACACAGATAGAGCTTAGTAACTCATTATTTCCTAATGTTGACGTATGAGATGAAAGATGATAAATCTATCGCTCCAATACAATAGGTTATTGGGTGATGAGTATGATGCTCTACAATGGATTCGCCCGGTTGTTGGGAAGATTGGGCAATGTGTTGGGCAGATGGTGGGCAATAATTTTCTATATTGGGGTTAGGGGCTCAATCTGTAAAGCGTTGTGCTAATGAGTTGAGGACTGGATTACCATGGAATGCATTGGCCTGATTTAATATTCTATTACTGTGAAATGCGTTGGATTCGCACGTGAGAAATGTATTGGTCTGTAAAACATTGAGCAGCTCTCTATCTTTGTCCATCCAAATCTGCCTGACGCTCCATCATTCCATATCCCCATGCCAAACAGTTTCTTATAACATGACTTGGAGGGGTGAGGTCTAGAGGTCAGCGCTCACATGTTCCAAGTTTTTGATTTAAGTGGTTTTGTTATTTACTATCTCCCAGAAATTGCTCTTAGTCATTTTCAAATATTTCCTGCTTTGTTTACACAAATCCTGGCTCCACGTTACGAAACACAAATGTTATGTTACTATCGGTACCCATGAGAGTGCACACTCGTGCCACGCCTAGATTACACATTGAATTATGTGTAGGAGTTAGTCACTGCGTGGACAGGATCCAGTGGATATTTGTAACGAGGAAGATAAATATCAGCTGAATCTGGATTTACCATACGGAGAGCATTAATGGACTTTGGCTGCAGGTGAATTTCAGTTTAAAACACTTTATATCGTAAGCAAGTCGCTCTCAGTTGGCAGTTTTATAGGAGAGAGGGGGGATTATGATACTGGGGGCAAGTATATGTCAGGGACGATTTAAACAAATGGACTAATGGAAAGGTAAGATTTCCTTTTGTCATCATGCCATTTGTGTAACCACTACTTACAAAAACATGCAAAAAACGAATACACTATTACTGATAACATAGTATTATATTAATAAAGAGAAACTTTGTATTACTGATAAAGAAACATAGTATTATATTGATAAAGAGAAACTCTGTATTACTGATAAAAAAATATTGTATAATATTAATAAAATGAAAAACCCTGTATAACTGATAAAAAAATAAAACCTTTGTATTACTGATAAAGAAACATAGAATAATATTAATTTAAAAAAACCTTACTTACTACTGATAAGGAAACAAAGTATAATATTAATAAAAAAACAAAACCTCTGTACTACTGGAAAAAACATAGTATAATATTACCTTACTACCTCTCAATCTACCACCTTACTATGTCTCAGTCTAATACCTCTTATCCGACTACCTTTCATTCTAGCAAACTACCTCTAGGGGATCCACGGTTTGGTACAAAAGAATAAAAGGGTACCACTGGGAAACAGTGATATATTCAGTCATAGCAGAAAGTACTGTGCCATATAGAATTGACAGATTCTAACAGAATAAATGTAAAGCCCGACACTCCATAGCATTGCCACCAAGCACTCCATAGTATTGGCACCAAGCACTCCATAGTATTGGCACCAAGCACTACATAGCATTGGCACCAAGCACTCCATAGCATTGCCACCAAGCACTCCATAGTATTGGCACCAAGCACTCCATAGTATTGGCACCAAGCACTCCATAGTATTGGCACCAAGCACTCCATAGTGTTGGCACCAAGCACTTCATAGTGTTGGCACCAAGCACTCCATAGCGTTGGCACCAAGCACTCCATAGCATTGCCACCAAGCACTCCATAGTGTTGGCACCAAGCACTCCATAGTATTGCCACCAAGCACTCCATAGTATTGCCACCAAGCACTCCATAGCATTGCCACCAAGCACTCCATAGCGTTGGCACCAAGCACTCCATAGTGTTGCCACAAAGCACTCCATAGTTTTGGCACCGAGCAATCCATAGTGTTGGCACCAAGCACTCCCTAGTATTGCCACCAAGCACTCCATAGTATTGGCACCGAGCAATCCATAGTGTTGCCACCAAGCACTCCATAGTATTGGCACCAAGCACTCCATAGTATTGGCACCAAGCACTCCATAGTATTGCCACCAAGCACTCCATAGTGTTGGCACCAAGCACTTCATAGTGTTGGCACCAAGCACTCCATAGCGTTGCCACCAAACACTCCATAGCATTGCCACCAAGCACTCCATAGTATTGCCACCAAGCACTCCATAGTATTGCCACCAAGCACTCCATAGCATTGCCACCAAGCACTCCATAGCGTTGGCACCAAGCACTCCATAGTGTTGCCACAAAGCACTCCATAGTATTGGCACCAAGCAATCCATAGTGTTGCCACCAAGTACTCCATAGTATTGGCACCAAGCACTCCATAGTATTGGCACCAAGCACTCCATAGTATTGCCACCAAGCACTCCATAGTGTTGGCACCAAGCACTTCATAGTGTTGGCACCAAGCACTCCATAGCGTTGCCACCAAACACTCCATAGCATTGCCACCAAGCACTCCATAGTGTTGGCACCAAGCACTCCATAGTATTGCCACCAAGCACTCCATAGTATTGCCACCAAGCACTCCATAGCATTGCCACCAAGCACTCCATAGCGTTGGCACCAAGCACTCCATAGTGTTGCCACAAAGCACTCCATAGTATTGGCACCGAGCAATCCATAGTGTTGCCACCAAGCACTCCATAGTGTTGTCACAAAGCACTCCATAGTATTGGCACCGAGCAATCCATAGTATTGGCACCAAGCACTCCATAGTATTGGCACCAAGCACTTCATAGTGTTGGCACCAAGCACTTCATAGTGTTGGCACCAAGCACTTCATAGTATTGCCACCAAGCACTCCATAGAGTTGCCACCATGCACTTCATAGTGTTGGCACCAAGCACTCCATAGTATTGGCACCAAGCACTCCATAGTGTTGGCACCAAGCACTCCATAGTGTTGCCACCAAACACTCCATAGTATTGCCACCAAGCAATCCATAGTGTTGCCACCAAACACTCCATAGGGTTGGCACCAAGCACTCCATAGCGTTGGCACCAAGCACTCCATAGTGTTGCCACCAAACACTCCATAGTGTTGGCACCAAACACTCCATAGTGTTGCCACCAAGAATCTTAAACTAATAAAGAATACAGGAAGATGATGATACGCTCTCTAACACAGTTTGGGTTTTGTCTCGTGACAACGCAGATGTGATTTAGATGTCATCACTGTTGGACAAAACTTCCACTAGAGGTTCCAGGAATTTAACATTGATAAAGACATCTTCCTGTTTGACCGAAGCCAATTTATTGTACAAGCAAATGGCACATGATGCTCTCTGGATCCAAAGCCTGCTTTCCAGATGTGTACGGTGGACAATGACAGCTGAAATGTAATGATTTACATGCACAGAAAGGGTTTCCGGTGTGGCACATTGAAAGTACAACTTGTGGACATCTTCCGTGATGGGCTCCAAGTGTCATAGTTTATCATCTTGGCGAAATGTGTCTCGTGTGAATTTACAGCAGACATAGATTTATAATGGGGAAGATCATTTTGGGTTATTGGAGTAAAAATAGCCCTCGTGTACAGATGGGTCTGAAGTTGTTTTAGGAGCTGGAAATGTGTAACACCATGAAGACCCTTTATGACAAGGCATTGAGATGTGAGAAGCCAAGTACAATGCTTTAAGAGCAGATCTATTGGTCTTATTAAAGGGGCTGTCTGGTGCCCAAAATTCATCTTCCAAATATGAATGCATATTAATGTGCTCTCAAAGTACCGTACTTTATAATGCATGTCTTAAAATAGAAAATACTTACAGCTAGAAGAAATTGTGAAACTACATTTAACCAATAACTGCTCTTCGCATTATTCTTCACAAAATAAATACTTATTCTACAGTCAATAACCCATCATTCTTTATAAAGAAACACAAATAATTAGTGAAAGATAAAAATTGCTATTCATTAAAAAGCATTAAAGCATGGGACCTGTGTCTGACAAACACTTCTAATTCCACATGGGAAAATCATCTTAGCATTTTACCGCAGCTGGGGGTATTATACCAGTAAAACAGTACTAGGTGCCCCATTGCTCTCCCACTGATACACAAGCCCAATTCTTAATTTCTCACCTGTAGTAAAGGAGGTGGAGATGGGTGCTGAGCTGACACCACCATGCAAAGCATGGAGCTGGACTCTGTACTGGGACAATGGCGTGAGCTGGATCATGGTATAAGAAGTAAGGTTGTGGAGGAGATGGATTTCCTGAGAAGAGACACATGCGTTTGAGCTGAAAGTGTGATAAAGGAGAGACGGCAGGGAACAGAGAACAGAAAAGGAAGAATGTGACAGAAAAACAACAGTAAAGAAAAGGAATAATGGTGGTGAAATGCGACGGCAATACATGTAATGATTGTCTAAGGAGAGAGAAGATGGAAAAAAAACTGGATTTGGAGAGTGAGTGGAGGTGAAGAACAGACCAGAGTGACAAAGGAGGTCAGAGATAACTGTAATAGGCAGATACCTTCATTTCTCCAGCTGGAGTGTGATACATTAGTTGGTATCCATCAGGAGTGGCCTGAGGAGCCTTCCATGTGAGCAAGGCACTTCGAGCTGTAATCTGGCTTGCTGACAGGTCACGTGGGGTATCAGCACCTATAGAAAGAACACAAACGAACACTGAGCAAGCAAAGGACTGGATATTAGATTACATGGAGGGAAGTCCAGGCTTTACACACTGACATTTAATATATATATATTAAATGTCAGTGTGTGATCACAGTACCTACATATCTCTAATAGCACTCCATGTGTTCATGACACTGGCAGCACAGACATTTAGGAAGACACGGCTACTTACTAGTAGTGAAGGATGTGGATGTCGGTGAGCTTGTCTCGGACCCTCTTATGCTCTGCACGCTTACAGAATATTCAGTGTGGGGATGGAGGCTGGAGAGCTGGAGCTCTGTGCGGTGCCCAGGAACCTCCATTGTGATTGATGGGACTAAGGAAGAATGGTGGAGTTCGATGAGACTGAGACTACGAATAAGTGAAGGGAAAGGCACATACAGGCATAGATGGCAGACAGACACAGAGCTATTCAAATAGCATTAACAAGACAAACACAGGAGTAAAATACATGACCAACACAGGACTATGATACAAGACAAACACAGGATTAAAATACAAGACAAACACAGGACTAAAATACAAGACAAATCCAGGACTAAATACAGTACAAATCCAGGACTAAAATACAAGACAGACACAGGACTATAATACAAGACAAACACAGGACTAAAATACAAGACAAATACAGGACTAAAATACAAGACAAACCCAGGACTAAAATACAAGACAAACACAGTACTAAAATACAAGACAAACACAAGACTATAATACAAGACAAACACAAGAGTATAATACAAGACAAACACAGGACTATAATACAAGACAAACACAAGACTATAATACAAGACAAACACAGGACTAAAATACAAGACAAATACAGGACTAAAATACAAGACAAACACAGGACTAAAATACAAGACAGACACAGGACTAAAATACAAGAGAGACACAGGACTAAAATACAAGACAAACACAGGACTATAATACAAGACAGACACATGACTAAAATACAATACAGACACAGGACTAAAATACAAGACAAACACAGGACTATAATACAAGACAAACACAGGACTATAATACAAGACAAACACAGGACTATAATACAAGACAAAAACAGGACTAAAATAAAAGACAAACACAGGACTAAAATACAAGATAAACATAGAACTATAATACAAGACAAACACAAGACTATAATACAAGACAAACACAGGACTAAAATACAAGATAAATACAGGACTGAAATACAAGACAGACACAGGACTAAAATACAAGACAGACACAGGACTAAAATACAAAACAAACACAGGACTATAATAGAAGACAAATACAGGACTAAAATACAAGACAAACACAGGACTAAAATACAACACAAATACAGGACTATCCTCATATCCACAGATATTAAATAATCCCAACAAGTATCGCAGGCTAATCAAAGTGATGCTGTAGTAACTTTCTATCAAAGGTTTTAGAAAGTAGAGCCACAGATACTGTGATCACAGGACCTTTATGATGTCAGTGTGTACCTCAGGACCAATATGAAGTCAGGGTGTGACTACAGGACCTATATGATGCCAGTACATGACCACAGTACCAGCATGATGTCAGAATGTGGCCACAGGACCTATATGATGCCAGTACATGACCACATGATATCAGTGTACCTATAAGCTATTCTCTGACTTATGTCCATTTATGATAGCACAGACAGACATAGAGCCTCACCATTCTCTGCTGTATATGTTATTAAATAAGTGTCCACATGTCCAAGGGGAGCTTCCCACCGCAGAAGAGCAGATACTTCAGTCACATCAAAAGCGCGCAGAGATCGTGGTCCACCTCCCACTACAATACAGACAAGCAAAACATTTCAGGGGAATTTTCCTATACTGAATAAATACACAAGTTACACACTGTGTGGCCAGGGTCACTTCTAGAGACATGCCTCTAACTAGACACTATGTGGCCAGGGTCACTTCTAGGTACATGCCTCCAACTAGACAATATGTGGCCAGGGTCACAGCTAGAGAGATGCCTCTAACTAGACACTGTGGCTGAGGTCATAGCTAGAGAGATGCCTCTAACTAGACACTGTGGCTGAGGTCATAGCTAGAGAGATGCCTCTAACTAGACACTATGTGGCCAGGGTCACAGCTAGAGAGATGCCTCTAACTAGACACTATGTGGCCAGGGTCACAGCTAGAGAGATGCCTCTAACTAGACACTATGTGGCCGAGGTCACAGCTAGAGAGATGCCTCTAACTAGAGACTATGTGGCCGAGGTCACAGCTAGAGAGATGCCTCTAACTAGACACTATGTGGCTGAGGTCACAGCTAGAGAGATGCCTCTAACTAGACACTATGTGGCCGAGGTCACAGCTAGAGAGATGCCTCTAACTAGACACTATGTGGCCGGGGTCACAGCTAGAGAGATGCCTCTAACTAGACACTATGTGGCCGGGGTCACAGCTAGAGAGATGCCTCTAACTAGACACTATGTGGCCGGGGTCACAGCTAGAGAGATGCCTCTAACTAGACACTATGTGGCCGAGGTCACAGCTAGAGAGATGCCTCTAACTAGACACTATGTGGCCGAGGTCACAGCTAGAGAGATGCCTCTAACTAGACACTATGTGGCCAGGGTCACAGCTAGAGAGATGCCTCTAACTAGACACTATGTGGCCGGGGTCACAGCTAGAGAGATGCCTCTAACTAGACACTATGTGGCCGGGGTCACAGCTAGAGAGATGCCTCTAACTAGACACTATGTGGCCGAGGTCACCGCTAGAGAGATGCCTCTAACTAGACACTATGTGGCCGGGGTCACAGCTAGAGAGATGCCTCTAACTAGACACTATGTGGCCGAGGTGACAGCTAGAGAGATGCCTCTAACTAGACACTATGTGGCCGAGGTCACAGCTAGAGAGATGCCTCTAACTAGACACTATGTGGCCGAGGTCACAGCTAGAGAGATGCCTCTAACTAGACACTATGTGGCCGAGGTGACAGCTAGAGAGATGCCTCTAACTAGACACTATGTGGCCAGGGTCACAGCTAGAGAGATGCCTCTAACTAGACACTATGTGGCCGAGGTCACAGCTAGAGAGATGCCTCTAACTAGACACTATGTGGCCGAGGTCACAGCTAGAGAGATGCCTCTAACTAGACACTATGTGGCCGAGGTGACAGCTAGAGAGATGCCTCTAACTAGACACTATGTGGCCGAGGTGACAGCTAGAGAGATGCCTCTAACTAGACACTATGTGGCCGGGGTCACAGCTAGAGAGATGCCTCTAACTAGACACTATGTGGCCGAGGTCACAGCTAGAGAGATGCCTCTAACTAGACACTATGTGGCCGAGGTCACAGCTAGAGAGATGCCTCTAACTAGACACTATGTGGCCGAGGTGACAGCTAGAGAGATGCCTCTAACTAGACACTATGTGGCCGGGGTCACAGCTAGAGAGATGCCTCTAACTAGACACTATGTGGCCGGGGTCACAGCTAGAGAGATGCCTCTAACTAGACACTATGTGGCCGAGGTCACAGCTAGAGAGATGCCTCTAACTAGACACTATGTGGCCGAGGTCACAGCTAGAGAGATGCCTCTAACTAGACACTATGTGGCCGGGGTCACAGCTAGAGAGATGCCTCTAACTAGACACAATGTGGCCGGGGTCACAGCTAGAGAGATGCCTCTAACTAGACACTATGTGGCCGAGGTCACAGCTAGAGAGATGCCTCTAACTAGACACTATGTGGCCGAGGTCACAGCTAGAGAGATGCCTCTAACTAGACACTATGTGGCCGGGGTCACAGCTAGAGAGATGCCTCTAACTAGACACTATGTGGCCAGGGTCACAGCTAGAGAGATGCCTCTAACTAGACACTATGTGGCCGAGGTGACAGCTAGAGAGATGCCTCTAACTAGACACTATGTGGCCGAGGTCACAGCTAGAGAGATGCCTCTAACTAGACACTATGTGGCCGGGGTCACAGCTAGAGAGATGCCTCTAACTAGACACTATGTGGCCGGGGTCACAGCTAGAGAGATGCCTCTAACTAGACACTATGTGGCCGGGGTCACAGCTAGAGAGATGCCTCTAACTAGACACTATGTGGCCAGGGTCACAGCTAGAGAGATGCCTCTAACTAGACACTATGTGGCCGAGGTCACAGCTAGAGAGATGCCTCTAACTAGACACTATGTGGCCGAGGTCACAGCTAGAGAGATGCCTCTAACTAGACACAATGTGGCCGGGGTCACAGCTAGAGAGATGCCTCTAACTAGACACTATGTGGCCAGGGTCACAGCTAGAGAGATGCCTCTAACTAGACACTATGTGGCCGAGGTCACAGCTAGAGAGATGCCTCTAACTAGACACTATGTGGCCGAGGTCACAGCTAGAGAGATGCCTCTAACTAGACACTATGTGGCCAGGGTCACAGCTAGAGAGATGCCTCTAACTAGACACTATGTGGCCGAGGTCACAGCTAGAGAGATGCCTCTAACTAGACACTATGTGGCCAGGGTCACAGCTAGAGAGATGCCTCTAACTAGACACTATGTGGCCGAGGTCACAGCTAGAGAGATGCCTCTAACTAGACACTATGTGGCCGAGGTCACAGCTAGAGAGATGCCTCTAACTAGACACTATGTGGCCGAGGTCACAGCTAGAGAGATGCCTCTAACTAGACACTATGTGGCCGAGGTCACAGCTAGAGAGATGCCTCTAACTAGACACTATGTGGCCAGGGTCATAGCTAGAGAGATGCCTCTAACTAGACACTATGTGGCCGAGGTGACAGCTAGAGAGATGCCTCTAACTAGACACTATGTGGCCGAGGTCACAGCTAGAGAGATGCCTCTAACTAGACACTATGTGGCCGGGGTCACAGCTAGAGAGATGCCTCTAACTAGACACTATGTGGCCGAGGTCACAGCTAGAGAGATGCCTCTAACTAGACACTATGTGGCCGAGGTTACAGCTAGAGAGATGCCTCTAACTAGACACTATGTGGCCGGGGTCACAGCTAGAGAGATGCCTCTAACTAGACACTATGTGGCCAGGGTCACAGCTAGAGAGATGCCTCTAACTAGACACTATGTGGCCGGGGTCACAGCTAGAGAGATGCCTCTAACTAGACACTATGTGGCCAGGGTCACAGCTAGAGAGATGCCTCTAACTAGACACTATATGGCCGGGGTCACAGCTAGAGAGATGCCTCTAACTAGACACTATGTGGCCAGGGTCACAGCTAGAGAGATGCCTCTAACTAGACACTATGTGGCCGGGGTCACAGCTAGAGAGATGCCTCTAACTAGACACTATGTGGCCGAGGTCACAGCTAGAGAGATGCCTCTAACTAGACACTATGTGGCCGAGGTCACAGCTAGAGAGATGCCTCTAACTAGACACTATGTGGCCGGGGTCACAGCTAGAGAGATGCCTCTAACTAGACACTATGTGGCCGAGGTGACAGCTAGAGAGATGCCTCTAACTAGACACTATGTGGCCGAGGTCACAGCTAGAGAGATGCCTCTAACTAGACACTATGTGGCCGAGGTGACAGCTAGAGAGATGCCTCTAACTAGACACTATGTGGCCGAGGTCACAGCTAGAGAGATGCCTCTAACTAGACACTATGTGGCCGGGGTCACAGCTAGAGAGATGCCTCTAACTAGACACTATGTGGCCGGGGTCACAGCTAGAGAGATGCCTCTAACTAGACACTATGTGGCCAGGGTCACAGCTAGAGAGATGCCTCTAACTAGACACTATGTGGCCGGGGTCACAGCTAGAGAGATGCCTCTAACTAGACACTATGTGGCCGAGGTGACAGCTAGAGAGATGCCTCTAACTAGACACTATGTGGCCGGGGTCACAGCTAGAGAGATGCCTCTAACTAGACACTATGTGGCCGGGGTCACAGCTAGAGAGATGCCTCTAACTAGACACTATGTGGCCGAGGTGACAGCTAGAGAGATGCCTCTAACTAGACACTATGTGGCCGGGGTGACAGCTAGAGAGATGCCTCTAACTAGACACTATGTGGCCGGGGTCACAGCTAGAGAGATGCCTCTAACTAGACACTATGTGGCCGGGGTCACAGCTAGAGAGATGCCTCTAACTAGACACTATGTGGCCGGGGTCACAGCTAGAGAGATGCCTCTAACTAGACACTATGTGGCCGAGGTCACAGCTAGAGAGATGCCTCTAACTAGACACTATGTGGCCAGGGTCACAGCTAGAGAGATGCCTCTAACTAGACACTATGTGGCCAGGGTCACAGCTAGAGAGATGCCTCTAACTAGACACTATGTGGCCGAGGTCACAGCTAGAGAGATGCCTCTAACTAGACACTATGTGGCCGGGGTCACAGCTAGAGAGATGCCTCTAACTAGACACTATGTGGCCGGGGTCACAGCTAGAGAGATGCCTCTAACTAGACACTATGTGGCCGGGGTCACAGCTAGAGAGATGCCTCTAACTAGACACTATGTGGCCGGGGTCACAGCTAGAGAGATGTCTCTAACTAGACACTATGTGGCCGGGGTCACAGCTAGAGAGATGCCTCTAACTAGACACTATGTGGCCGGGGTCACAGCTAGAGAGATGCCTCTAACTAGACACTATGTGGCCGGGGTCACAGCTAGAGAGATGCCTCTAACTAGACACTATGTGGCCGAGGTCACAGCTAGAGAGATGCCTCTAACTAGACACTATGTGGCTGGGGTCACAGCTAGAGAGATGCCTCTAACTAGACACTATGTGGCCGGGGTCACAGCTAGAGAGATGCCTCTAACTAGACACTATGTGGCCGGGGTCACAGCTAGAGAGATGTCTCTAACTAGACACTATGTGGCCGGGGTCACAGCTAGAGAGATGCCTCTAACTAGACACTATGTGGCCGGGGTCACAGCTAGAGAGATGCCTCTAACTAGACACTATGTGGCCGGGGTCACAGCTAGAGAGATGCCTCTAACTAGACACTATGTGGCCGAGGTCACAGCTAGAGAGATGCCTCTAACTAGACACTATGTGGCCGGGGTCACAGCTAGAGAGATGTCTCTAACTAGACACTATGTGGCCGGGGTCACAGCTAGAGAGATGCCTCTAACTAGACACTATGTGGCCGGGGTCACAGCTAGAGAGATGCCTCTAACTAGACACTATGTGGCCGGGGTCACAGCTAGAGAGATGCCTCTAACTAGACACTATGTGGCCGGGGTCACAGCTAGAGAGATGCATCTAAATGGACACTATGTGGCCGGGGTCACAGCTAGAGAGATGCCTCTAACTAGACACTATGTGGCCGGGGTCACAGCTAGAGAGATGCATCTAACTAGACACTATGTGGCCGAGGTCACAGCTAGAGAGATGCCTCTAACTAGACACTATGTGGCCGGGGTCACAGCTAGAGAGATGCATCTAACTAGACACTATGTGGCCGGGGTCACAGCTAGAGAGATGCCTCTAAATGGACACAGTGATTTCTACCTCACTACTAAGGAGTGACCCCCTACAGATCACTACAATTCATACCTGTGGTGATGTAGCCAATCAGTGGCTGACTTTCCTCAAAACCTCTAACTGAAACCACAGCAACCTCATAGTTCATTCCAGGCATCAGGCCCTTGAGGGTGGTGCTGGACCCAACCACACTCACGCTCTCTGGCTCTCCTGGAACACAAAGATGTGGGGATTAGGGTTCGAAGGATATAAAGGAGGGAATGAGCCACAGGAGGGGTAAGGGAGGGAAATGAATGAGTATATCTCACCTCCATCAGCCACTTGATAAGACACTTTGAATGTTGTTGTTTCTGGGTTTGGTGGGTCCCAGTTCACGACAACCGAAGTCTCCTCCGTGTCACTAAATCTCAGATTCCGCGGGGGCTTCAAATCTAGATGAACAGAAAGACATAACCTGCCATGTGTTGATTGGCTGATTGTGCAGAATGGACTGAGGCTCCCAGACATTGGCTGGAAAGTTGAATTTAGTTGGATGCTAATTCTGTGGGGATAAAGCTTGGTGAAACCATCTTACCCAGGGGTGCTGTTCTTCCAGTGGCTTTCAGACTGCCCTGCTCCTTCCCTCCTCGGATGCCATGTAATGTGACAGCGTAAAGTGTATCTGGTTGGAGGTCAGAAATAGCCAAAGTCCGTGTAGAGCCGTCAGTTGAGACCTCGTTATGGAGGGTCTCCTGTCCCTGAACCCCATATCGGACAATGAAAGAGTCAAACGAATCATCGGGAGCCTCCCAGGACAGGATGATGGAGTGTGGTCCTCGTGTGGCAATGTAAAGGTCATCCAGAAAAGAGGATGGCTGACCTAGAACTTCAGGATAACCTTCAGGAGAGAGAAGACGACCTCTGGTCAGTAGAGTGAAAGAGATATAGGTGCAATGGGAGAACAAGAGAAAGACATTAAAATAAAGAAACAGAGGTCAGGGTGCTGAAGGGATGATAGACAGCATGCATAGGCACGGATGTTGGAGGTATAAAACAACTAGAAAAACAGAGGAAGAAAGGGAACTGCATCCCTCTTGCTATTGGTGGACTATTCATCCTATTACCCGGATTAGGGTCATAGGAGCTGTAGCCCAACAACTGTTGGAGGGTGGCAGTTTTCCGACCATGATGGAAACGAGATGGAGCTAGTTACCCGTCTCAATCTCTGTTGATAGAGGTTTGCTCCTCTTCTCTCCTCTCACCCCATACACGTTGAATTTGTACCTCCTGGATGGTAGGAGTCCCGATACGACAGTACTGATATCCCCGCCAGGGATTTGCAGCTCCCTCACCCCGCCCTCGGGTTCCCGATACTGCACTACAATCCAATCAAATGACAACTCCCCTTCCACCGTCCAGGACAGCCTCGCCGAGTCCTTCAGCACCTCAGAGGCCTGCAGGTCCACAAGATGGGGAGCTGACGGAGAGGCCGGAGAAGGTTGAGTTGGCTTCTCTATTGTTGCTGCATTAACACAGAGGGAGAGAATGTAATTATAGGCTTATGTTACTTACAGCAGAAAGCTGTGTGGAGAGAATTTTTTAAGCACAACAATTAAGCAAACCCATGTTTGGGTTTAGAAACACGACTCTCTAATCCAGGTGTTATATCTTTTTTTTTTTCTAGCATGTGGGTCTTTTCTCACCTGTGGTGGTCTCCGCTATCACCCCTTTGCCTTTCTTTCCCTCAGAGACTCCATGAAGAACAAATTTATACTTCTTTCCAGGCCTTAAGTCATTGACCTCAACTGTGCGAAGTCCGCTCTCCAAAGTAATCTCCTTGGGTTTTCCAGTCGCGTCCCGAAAATACAGAAGGAAGGAGTCAAATTCACCAGCCTGGACATCCCACTCAAGACGGATGGAATCACTGCGGACATCGGAGACTGAGAGAGACTCCAACCGGGGAGGCTGAGCCTTGTCTGTGAGAGAAGAGTGTGTGCGTTACAGAGAGAGAGAAATAACGCAACTTCTAGAAGGATCTAAGCATAGACGTTAAGAACAATTGGGTCCTGAGTCTTTTTCTGGATTTCAAATCTTGAATTTAAAACATATGCATATTAATATCTGTTTTAGTGTTTAATTAGTAAAATATTGAAGGGTTGGGATGGCAAGTGGTGTATTATTAGTGCATACAGCCTAATAATAATAAATCATCATTTTCATAGTTTTACCTGGCTTTAGCTACTAGGTGACCAGGTAATTTATAGAGAGATGTCTGTAATGAGACACTATATGGCCAGAGTCACTTCTACAGAGATACATCTAATTAAATACTGTGTGGCCAAGGTCACTTCTAGGGCAATGCATCTGACTAGACATTAGGTGGCCAGAGTCACTTCTATAGAGATGCATAACCTGATTACTGCCAAGATCACAGTGTTCTGCCCGTTTGAGTCAAATCAATGGCTTATGGGATAATACAAGTCTGGCAATACATTACTTGCATGTGAAATAAGGAAAGATCCCCGTAAACGTCTCATTACATGTGATAAACACACGTGCAGAGAATCCACAGAAACATATGTGCGTTCACAGAGTGTAATAACCATGTTTACGTGTACTAAGTGCACAGATGTCAGGTTTGTTTGTTGAATTTACAGAGAGAGCATTTTAAATAGAGACATATGAGGTTTATTCTCTAAACAGTGAACTGTGGAGAACTGACGACTGGCAAAGCTAGCTGAACATAGCTATGGACTGATCTCTGGAGCTCAATACTCCGCTCCTCCCAGCCCACAGTCTGTTTACTGCATCAATACATAATAATACATGTGAATTCTCCTAATGTGCTGGATCGCTCCACAATAATCTAGAACACCTTATCTAAATAGCATATCATCAAGTAAAACCCGATGGACTGATCAAAACATCCCTTTACAGCCGACAACAATATATTACTCTTTCCAACTGTTAATACCTGAGCTGGAATACTAAAAGCAGTGAAAATAATGCATCTAGGTAGGGGTACACACAGTCTACCGCTTTCCAGCATTTGAGATCTTCATTTCCCCACTTTTCTTTTATACTATGTTGTAGAACATGGGCTGGAAAGCCACCTTCACCACCTGGTTTTGTCAGATCACTTTTTATTTGCCATAGAAAAAATCTAGATCTAGAATCAGTCTCAACAACATGTACTTGGTTCGAGAACTGTTTCTAGAGTACACTTGTTCCTGGTTCTAGAACATGTTCCACCATTAGAATGAAAAGCAGCTATAATAATAGTCTGGAACTGATGGTAACTTGTTTTTCTTTACCTGTTATAGCCTCTGCTGTTACCGGCTTGCTTCTCTTCTCTTTTTTAATCCCATATACTACAAATTTATATTTCTTTCCAGGATTCAAATCCCCGACTGTAAAACTTCTGAGATCACCCGCCAGAGGAACTTCATGAGGTTTTCCTGAGCCGTCGCGGTAATAAAGGAGGAAGGAGTCAAACTCTCCACCTTGGACCTCCCAGGTCAGGTGAACAGACTCGCTCCGGACATCCGACACGGAGAGGGTCTTCATTTGGCCAGGCTTGGGCTTGTCTACGATTAGGGAACAACAGATAGGGAATGAGAATAAAAGGAAGATAGAAACTCCACAGTGGGGTATTGTATGGAATCTGATTAACACTTTGGTGCTGGGCTTCCTGCTGGGTCTTAGGACGATATTCACTTTCCCCCTCTACACAAGAGACATCCTAGCCTTCCTTATAAACTAAAGACAGGACAGTCACCACTAGATGCAGCATGCTTCCTCCAGCTCTCTCAAACAGAGGGGGCTCTCTCAAACAGACGGGGGTCTCTCAAACAGAGGGAGTTCTCTCAAACGGAGGGGGTTCTCTCAAACAGAGGGGGTTCACTCAAACGGAGGGGAGTCTCTCAAACAGAGGGGGTTCTCTCAAACGGAGGGGGTTCTCTCAAACAGAGGCGGTCTCTCAAACAGAGGGGGTTCTCTTAAATGGAGGGGGTTCTCTCAAACAGAGGGGGTCTCTCAAACAGAGGGGGGTCTCTCAAACAGAGGGGGTTCTCTCAAACAGAAGGGGTTCTCTCAAACAGAGGGGGTTCTCTCAAACGGAGGGGGTTCTCTCAAACGGAGGGGGTACTCTCAAACGGAGGGGGTTCTCTCAAACAGAGGGGGTTCTCTCAAACAGAGGGGGTTCTCTCAAACAGAGGGGGGTCTCTCAAACAGAGGGGGTTCTCTTAAACAGAGGGGGTTCTCTCAAACGGAGGGGGTTCTCTCAAATGGTTGGGGTTCTCTCAAACAGAGGGGGTTCTCTTAAACGGAGGGGGTTCTCTCAAACAGAGGGGGGTCTCTCAAACAGAGGGGGTTCTCTCAAACGGAGGGGGTTCTCTCAAATGGTGGGGGTTCTCTCAAACAGAGGGGGTTCTCTTAAACGGAGGGGGTTCTCTCAAACAGAGGGGGTCTCTCAAACAGAGGGGGGTCTCTCAAACAGAGGGGGCTCTCTCAAACAGAAGGGGTTCTCTCAAACAGAGGGGGTTCTCTCAAACGGAGGGGGTACTCTCAAACGGAGGGGGTTCTCTCAAACAGAGGGGGTTCTCTCAAACAGAGGGGGGTCTCTCAAACAGAGGGGGTTCTCTTAAACAGAGGGGGTTCTCTCAAATGGTGGGGGTTCTCTTAAACGGAGGGGGTTCTCTTAAACGGAGGGGGTTCTCTCAAAAAGAGGGGGGTCTCTCAAACAGAGGGGGCTCTCTCAAACTGAAGGGGTTCTCTCAAACAGAGGGGGTTCTCTCAAACGGAGGGGGTTCTCTTAAACGGAGGGGGTTCTTTTAAACGGAGGGGTTCTCTCAAACAGAAGGGTTTTCTCTCAAACAAAAGGGTGTTTTCTCAAAAAGAAGGGGGTTCTCTCTGTTCTTCTCTAGCTCTTCCCCTGCACACACTGGTTCTCATATTGAACTTACCTGTTAACACGTAGGTGGTCTCGACCTCACTGAACTGATCGCCCCACATTCCTCGGACCTCCACAGTGTAGTTCACCGCAGTCCTCAGACCAGTGATTAAATACGATGTCTGATCCCCTCTTAGTGTGTCTTCTTGAAGTGGACCTCCAGGGGGGCCATACTGAATGATGTACGCATCAAAATCACCATCCAGGGGCTCCCACCACAGCAGAAAAGAGTTTGTTTGGATGTCAGACACAGAAAGGGGAGCGAGGCGAGGGGGCGTGCCTCTGTCTGGGGCCGACTCTGTATAAGGGAATTTGAAACAATTCATTTGCATAATTCATTGACAATACTGTATAATACAATGATATAAGCCATACGAGGGCAGATTTCCAGCTCCAAAATGGGATGTGCGTTCGAATACGTCCGAAATTCGGACATCATAGCCCATTTCACAATGATATCTCCCAACACCAAAATCAGGCGAAAAGCATCAAAACAAAGGGGTATCCTTGGTCCTCCCCAAAGTCTTCTACATTAATAAACTGGGCTCCACCGCAGGAGACCATTCAGTGTCCACTCACAAAAACATTTCAATAGCTGACTTCAGGGAGCCTCTGCACTCAAAGCGAACTCACTCCTCGTTCAACACAAAAACCAGAGAAATGAGTGCTCTGTCCTTGGCAGGATTGTAAATAAATCTTTATTATAATCCAAATTAATTCATAATGGCAAACGTTAGGACCTGACAAAAACTCACCCACACGCGTTTCGCACTAATGGGGCTTAGTCATCATTTAGTATTACAATAAAGATCTGTACATTTCCTATCTTACCAAGCGATTGCACATTTTACTGTTGTTTTCTTACAATGACTGATATTATTTCCATCCTCATGATTTACTCCTCAATAGACAGAGTCTGCAAACCCCAGAGGTATAGGAGTTAAACCAACGCAGACTAGAGCGGGGGAGGCCGCCAGAATGATCTCCTCCATTTAAATCGTAAGCGGTATCGGCGGGCCACATATCCCCAACATGTGCTGCTTTGTTTGAACCTTCCACATTGCACATAAGGACGTGTCTGGGGTTTCTCTCAGTGTTATACGTAGTGAGATCTGTCCTGGTTTCAGCACTTGGTTAATTCCCTCCAGTGACGGCACTAATTGCTAGCTTCTCTGCACAATGACCAGTCATGGCCGGTCACGGAAGATTTCCAGACCGGTAACCTGTGATTATGGGTTGGATGGTGGGTCCTGTCACCTTCCAGTGTCACATCTTATGCCAAAGCATTAACTCTATCAAACCCAGAGTAACATACACACTACATACATACAACTTCTCTGTAATGACTGAAGAGAGGGAACAAAGCTCCCAAAACGCTATACGTCAAACACTGCTAATTTCATCTTAAATTTGCAATTCCTCTTTCATGAATAAAGTACCTCAAGGCACAGTCTGCTTATAACCTACGTACCAAGGTATTGCAGGCTGCAGAGTGTATATTCTGTACTAGTTGCATGCTATAGAGTGTATATTCTGTACTAGTTGCAGGCTATAGAGTGTATATTCTGTACTAGTTGCAGGCTGCAGAGTGTATATTCTGTACTAGTTGCATGCTATAGAGTGTATATTCTGTACTAGTTGCAGGCTATAGAGTGTATATTCTGTACTAGTTGCATGCTATAGAGTGTATATTCTGTACTAGTTGCAGGCTATAGAGTGTATATTCTGTACTAGTTGCAGGCTGCAGAGTGTATATTCTGTACTAGTTGCACGCTATAGAGTGTATATTCTGTACTAGTTGCAGGCTATAGAGTGTATATTCTGTACTAGTTGCATGCTATAGAGTGTATATTCTGTACTAGTTGCAGGCTATAGAGTGTATATTCTGTACTAGTTGCAGGCTATAGAGTGTATATTCTGTACTAGTTGCAGGCTATAGAGTGTATATTCTGTACTAGTTGCAGGCTATAGAGTGTATATTCTGTACTAGTTGCAGGCTGCAGAGTGTATATTCTGTACTAGTTGCATGCTATAGAGTGTATATTCTGTACTAGTTGCAGGCTATAGAGTGTATATTCTGTACTAGTTGCAGGCTATAGAGTGTATATTCTGTACTAGTTGCAGGCTATAGAGTGTATATTCTGTACAGTTGCATGCTATAGAGTGTATATTCTGTACTAGTTGCATGCTATAGAGTGTATATTCTGTACTAGTTGCAGGCTATAGAGTGTATATTCTGTACTAGTTGCATGCTATAGAGTGTATATTCTGTACTAGTTGCAGGCTATAGAGTGTATATTCTGTACTAGTTGCAGGCTATAGAGTGTATATTCTGTACTAGTTGCATGCTATAGAGTGTATATTCTGTACTAGTTGCAGGCTATAGAGTGTATATTCTGTACTAGTTGCAGGCTGCAGAGTGTATATACTGTACTAGTTGCAGGATATAGAGTGTATATTCTGTACTAGTTGCATGCTATAGAGTGTATATTCTGTACGAGCTGCAGGCTATAGAGTGTATTCTGTACTAGTTGCAGGCTATAGAGTGTATATTCTGTACTAGTTGCAGGCTATAGAGTGTATATTCTGTACTAGTTGCAGGCTATAGAGTGTATATTCTGTACTAGTTGCAGGCTATAGAGTGTATATTCTGTACTAGTTGCAGGCTATAGAGTGTATATTCTGTACTAGTTGCAGGCTATAGAGTGTATATTCTGTACTAGTTGCATGCTATAGAGTGTATATTCTGTACTAGTTGCACGGTATAGAGTGTATATTCTGTACTAGTTGCAGGCTATAGAGTGTATATTCTGTACTAGTTGCATGCTATAGAGTGTATATTCTGTACTAGTTGCAGGCTATAGAGTGTATATTCTGTACTAGTTGCATGCTATAGAGTGTATATTCTGTACTAGTTGCAGGCTATAGAGTGTATATTCTGTACTAGTTGCAAGCTATAGAGTGTATATTCTGTACTAGTTGCAGGCTATAGAGTGTATATTCTGTACTAGTTGCAGGCTATAGAGTGTATATTCTGTACTAGTTGCAGGCTATAGAGTGTATATTCTGTACTAGTCGCAGGCTATAGAGTGTATATTCTGTACTACTTGCAGGCTATAGAGTGTATATTCTGTACTAGTTGCATGCTATAGAGTGTATATTCTGTACTAGTTGCAGGCTATAGAGTGTATATTCTGTACTAGTTGCATGCTATAGAGTGTATATTCTGTACTAGTTGCAGGCTATAGAGTGTATATTCTGTACTAATTGCATGCTATAGAGTGTATAGTCTGTACAAGTTGCAGACTATTGATTGTATACTAGTTGCATGCTATACAGAGTGTATACTAGTTGCATGCTATAGAGTGTATACTAGTTGCATGCTATAGAGTGTATATTCTGTACTAGTTGCAGGCTATAGAGTGTATATTCTGTACTAGTTGCATGCTATAGAGTGTATATTCTGTACTAGTTGCAGGCTATAGAGTGTATATTCTGTACTAGTTGCATGCTATAGAGTGTATATTCTGTACTAGTTGCATGCTATAGAGTGTATATTCTGTACAAGCTGCAGACTATTGATTGTATACTAGTTGCATGCTATACAGAGTGTATACTAGTTGCATGCTATAGAGTATATACTAGTTGCATGCTATAGAGTGTATATTCTGTACTAGTTGCAGGCTATAGAGTGTATATTCTGTACTTGTTGCATGCTATAGAGTGTATATTTTGTACTAGTTGCATACTATAGAGTGTATACTAGTTGCTGGCTATAGAGTGTATACTAGTTGCATGCTATAGAGTGTATACTAGTTGCATGTTATAGAGTGTATAGTCTTTACTAGTTGCATGTTATAGAGTGTATAGTCTTTACTAGTTGCATGTTATAGAGTGTATAGTCTTTACTAGTTGCAAGCGTCAGAGTGGGAGCTGTGTGGTGATTGGACGGTTTCTTTTTCTTTGATCACTAGCTGAGAGGAAGTTCAGACAGCGAACAGTTTTTTTTTTACTAAACTTGACAGCGATTCTGGTAAATATCAGCCAGTTTAAAAAAAAAAAGAATATGTGAACAATTACAGCACAAGAAACGCAAAGGGGAAATCCCCCCTGAAATTCTCCATAGAGGTAGATCTAGTTCAGTAAGGTCAGTAGGTTGGGGCAGGCAGCAGAAACATGGTGGAGACATGTATGTAATGAGGAAAACACAGGATCCAAGGAATCTCATGCACACAAACCAAATCTCTTGTCATTTTTAGTGATTAACCCTTTACAGTTGGAAATGCTGCACTGTACACAATAACATGAGCATATAGTGACTGGCTGGAAATACCCCAGACACATTGAATGTATTTTAAAACCTATGGTGGGTAAAAACCATTAGCTCAGTTCAGGCTCTGGTATTTTAGCAGAAGAGTATCCTGGCGATGCTACTGAGGTGAAATACAGATGGGGCATGTCTTAGTCAATTACCCAAATTCTACCCACAGCTCCATTCACGCCGGCCGATGTGTATGGTCGTGCTGAGGATCTCTCAGAATCGGGTAGAAGGTACCATCTCTTACCTGCCCACACACAACCCATACTCATGATCTGTACATTGTATTAGCAAAACTGCAAACAAATGCCTAAATTGGGAGAAACATGTGTTTTTTAAATCTGTCTGTGGCAGTCTCCTGCTTATGACATCACCTGTGGCCTGATATGCAAATTACACATTTCCCATGGAATATAAATTCAGAATTCAGGCATGGGATTTCCATTTTACCCAATGTTATGTATAAAAAGTCCCACGCTGCGTCAGCGTTTTATAAAAGTGCCCAGTCGCCGCTTGATATGTATAATGGCGATTGCGCTTTTTTATAACTCCAGACACTTTGCTGTGAGGGAGGGAGGGACCTCCGTCATACTGTGTCCCCGATCTATAGGCTGCGCTGGCGCCACGAGTGCCGACACAACCTAAATCTCCGCATTGGATGTAGATAACACAGATTACTGAGAGTCCGCGTTATACACTGGTGCACACGCCCATTGCGCCTCCTGTGTGCCGTGTTTATACATACCCTCCAATGGATGGATCCTTTTCAATCATTGTTTTATTCTCTACATTTACAGTATAAGCAGTGTTTAGGTGATACTGTCTCTTTAAGCTCCCTGATCCCCCCCCACCCCCCCCCCCCCCGCTATTTACCGCCGCTAGTGGCTATTTTTGACCTGTCTAGCCTTTTTCTTTTCTATCTCAGTTGTATTATTTCTCCCTTGATAATGTCTCGTTTATGCTCCTTTCTCATTTTTATTTTTTATCACTTTCTTAAAATAAATTCTTCCCCTATATTTATATCCGCTTTCTTATCATATTATCTTGTGTTCCATAAAATGTTATTAACATATGTGACCACTGGAGGGCACTATCGGCTGATTCTGGATTTCAAGGTTGACAGACAATGTAATAGAGCAGCAAGAAATGCTAGCAGAATGCATGGTTATATAGAGAGAGGTATCAGCAGAATGCTTGGTTGTATAGGGAGAGGTATTAGCGGAATGCTTGGTTGTACAGGGAGAGGTATCAGCAGAATGCTTGGTTGTATAGAGAGAGGTATTAGCAGAATGCTTGGTTGTATAGAGAGAGGTATTAGCAGAATGCTTGGTTATATAGAGAGAGGTATCAGCAGAATGCTTGGTTGTATAGAGAGAGGTATTAGCAGAATGCTTGGTTATATAGAGAGAGGTATCAGCAGAATGCTTGGTTGTATAGAGAGAGGTATTAGCAGAATGCTTGGTTGTATAGGGAGAGGTATTAGCAGAATGCTTGGTTATATAGAGAGAAGTATCAGCAGAATGCTTGGTTGTATAGAGAGAAGTATTAGCAGAATGCTTGGTTGTATAGGGAGAGGTATTAGCAGAATGCTTGGTTATATAGAGAGAGGTATCAGCAGAATGCTTGGTTGTATAGAGAGAGGTATTAGCAGAATGCTTGGTTGTATAGGGAGAGGTATTAGCAGAATGCTTGGTTATATAGAGAGGGGTATCAGCAGAATGCTTGGTTGTATAGAGAGAGGTATTAGCAGAATGCTTGGTTGTATAGGGAGAGGTATTAGCAGATATTATTGATACTTTGGAGAGAGAGTTCAGAGAAGGGCTACTAAACTGGTTCATTGGTTGAAGGATAAAACTTACCAGGAAAGGTTAAAGCATCTTAACATGTATAGCTTGGAGGAAAGACATAACAGTAAATTAGAAGGGCAAAGGTTTAAACGTAACATCAGGAAACATTACTTTACTGAGAGGGTAGTGGATGTATGGAATAGTCTTCCAGTAGAAGTGGTAGAGGTTAATACAGTGAAGGAGTTTAAGCATGCATGGGATAGGTATAAGGCTATCCTAGATATAAGATAGGGAACCGGGGACTAATGGAAGTATTACTTTACTGAGAGGGTAGTGGATGTATGGAATAGTCTTCCAGTATAAGTGGTAGTGGTTAATACAGTGAAGGAGTTTAAGCATGAGTGGGATAGGTATAAGGCTATCCTAGATATAAGATAAGGCCAGGGACTAATGAAAGTATTACTTTACTGAGAGGGTAGTGGATGTATGGAATAGTCTTCCAGTAGAAGTGGTAGAGGTTAATACAGTGAAGGAGTTTAAGCATGCGTGGGATAGGTATAAGGCTATCCTAGATATAAGATAAGGCCAGGGACTAATGAAAGTATTACTTTACTGAGAGGGTAGTGGATGTATGGAATAGTCTTCCAGTAGAAGTGGTAGAGGTTAATACAGTGAAGGAGTTTAAGCATGCATGGGATAGGTATAAGGCTATCCTAGATATAAGATAAGGCCAGGGACTAATGAAAGTATTACATTACTGAGAGGGTAGTGGATGCATGGAATAGTCTTCCAGTAGAAGTGGTAGAGGTTAATACAGTGAAGGAGTTTAAGCATGCATGGGATAGGTATAAGGCTATCCTAGATATAAGATAAGGCCAGGGACTAATGAAAGTATTACTTGACTGAGAGGGTAGTGGATGCATGGAATAGTCTTCCAGTAGAAGTGGTAGAGGTTAATACAGTGAAGGAGTTTAAGCATGCGTGGGATAGGTATCAGGCTATCCTAGATATAAGATAAGGTCAGGGACTAATGAAAGTATTACTTTACTGAGAGGGTAGTGGATGTATGGAATAGTCTTCCAGTAGAAGTGGTAGAGGTTAATACAGTGAAGGAGTTTAAGCATGCGTGGGATAGGTATAAGGCTATCCTAGATATAAGATAAGGCCAGGGACTAATGAAAGTATTACATTACTGAGAGAGTAGTGGATGCATGGAATAGCCTTCCAGTAGAAGTGGTAGAGGTTAATACAGTGAAGGAGTTTAAGCATGCATGGGATAGGTATAAGGCTATCCTAGATATAAGATGAGACCAGGGACTATTGAAAGTGTTCAGAAAATTGGGCTTACTAGATGGGCTGAATGGTTTTTATCTGCCAGTAACACAATCTATATGTTTTTTTTTATGTTTCAGGCCATTCTGGCGATTAGGGACCTTTTATATGCAATGTTAATTTATGGATTTTAATAAGAGCTTTTCCTAATTATGGGTATTCGGAGCATTATATCCTGTGGTATAGTCACTGTATTACTTGATGGATATAGCAGGTTAATACAAGGGGTTTGGGAAAATGCTTGAACACTTATATGTCTCTATATTGATGTTTTAAGGTTTTATGAAATGCCATTTATATTGCTGAAATAACTGGTTTATGATCATTTAGACTGTTGCTAGTTATAAAGTAAACATACTTATCCCAATATTCCCCGGGAGCCGGACAGCCAGGGTGTAATAAGTACCATTTGGAGTAAAACAAGACTAATGGACCAACTTAAAAAGCTAAATCTTATCAGAAGAAATGTTTAAAGGAAATCTGCAAAACCTGCATAAAGGATCACCCCAAAAACTGGGCAGAAAAATGCTTATTGGAGCTAAATACAAATTTATTTGCTGCTCTTATGGTTGTTAAGTTTTCTTAAATCTACTTTATTTACTCAACATAGAAACACATCTTTTGCAGTCTGTATCCTGAGGACTGAATTATTTTTTGTCTGAGCAAGAAAAGGGCGGTCCCAGAATGTCCAGTCAGCCAATCAGAGGAATGCCGACAGATCATGTGAAAGATGCCAGTGTCATAGTCCTAGCAGGAAAGGGGCGTTCCCAGAATGTCCAGTCAGCCAATCAGAAGAATGCCGACAGATCATGTGAAAGATGCCAATGTCATTGTCTGAGCAGGAAAGGGGCGTTCCCACAATCTCCAGTCAGCCAATCAGAGGAATGCTAGTAAATCATGTGATAGATGCTGGTGTCAATACTTTATTATGGGGAGAGTCAGTTTTTATCATCAGTAAAAGTGAAATATGTTGGAAGCTTTGTGTTTGTCGTGCTTGTGTCAATGTATTTATAGGCCTATAATCTACTGAATCTGAGTATGTCAGAAACTGGCAGTTTGATGACATCATAATGCGTCACCTGCCTTCAGTGTGGGTTTATATATGGGAGGTCACACCTAACAATCCTTAAGATTTGAAGCCGGGGGTTAGACATGGATTTAAATGACACCTGGGAATGTTCTGGCTCTGAACCAGGATTTGTGTAAATGCCATTTATTCGGAATCTGCAATAAATTTTATTAATAAATGTACTGTATTAAAACTTAGAATTTGGAAGAATAAAGTCATCTGAGGTCTAGGATTTCCCATAATTCACACCACCCAGTGCCACCAAAAAGGGGACAGATCATCCATGCTGGATCATTAGAAAATCCCATCCAATTTCTAGAGAATGACTGGAAGATCACAAACAGATCCATATAATCAGGACTGCTAAGTCTTAGACAGGAAATTCACTAGACATGTGCATGAATAGCATTTTCGTCCATTCGTCTGAAAAACTAATAACGAAAATGCTAAGCTAACGAAAGCCGAATGAACGAATGGTTAATAAACGAAAATCATTCGTTCATTCGTCCATTCGTAGTACTATTGCATTCTATAAGCCGAAATAGAGTCGGTTTATAGAATACAATAGCATTTCACTACACGGAGACAGAGTCTCCATTCATAAATTTATGAATGGAGACTCTGTCTCCGTGTAGTGAAATGCCGACAGCCTATAAACCGAACGTTCGGTTTACAGGCTGTCGGCTTATGTAATACATGTAATCCTATGGCTATTCTATAAACTGAACGTTCGGTTTATAGACTTTCGGCTTATAGAAAACATGTAGTACTATTGCCTTTCTATGAACCGAACGAGAGCCCCATTCATAAGAATTTCTTATGAATGGGGCTCTCGTTCGGTTTATAGAAAGCCAATAGTATTACACGTATTCTATAAAACGAACGAATACAACTAAACGAAACTAATGAAAGAATTTCGTCTGAAACGAATGCAGTAATGAACAAAATTCGTTTTAGACAAAATAAATAACATTTTCGTCCGAATGGACGAAAACTAAACGAAAATTTTAGTTTTGCACATGTCTAGAATTCACTACCAAGGAGCAGGACACTGCTCCATCAAACGTGAGCAGGCTGGATACTATAACTTATTATAATGACAAGTGATAACAGGATCGCCAAAACCTATACTTTGTAATCAGACAGACTGCACAGTATACAAACACAGTATTTTTAAGCTGACTTATTAGTTGAAAGGCATCTGAGTAACTGGAAATGTTGGGCTATTTTCTGCTAGCTTCAAGGCTACTGAAAGTCTCCTACCTGTCGTAACCTCTTCTTTCAAGGGCCTTGATAACTTTCCTCCTTTCACCCCATGGACCGATATTGCGTATCTGGTGTTCTGGTTCAGGTCTGTTAGTGTGACTTCTCGCTGGTCCCCAGTTACAGATGTCTCTAGGGGTCTCATGCTGTCAGTCACGTCCTCGTAACGGATCAGGAAGGACTCGAAAACCCTGGGCTTGGCTTTCCACAATAGTGTGATGGTGTCACTGGTTACTTCTCTCACCTGAAGGGCCCCCATTTGAGCCACTAACCCCTGGGGCTTTTGAGTGACTGTAGACAGACAAAGGGGTTTGCAAAATATTAGTGAACGTAAATGAAAAACGAAAGACTGAAACAATATAGTGTTTTAGGACATATCAGACGGGGTGCCACTGACCTGATTACTAACATTTAACATTACCCCCATAACCAGAAACATCGCTCTTTAATAAGACATATAGTGACTCAGGCGTCCGTCGTATAATTGAGTGCACACTCCAGTTATCGATACACTTAAGGAAACCTTTTGGAGGTGAGTGGCAGTGCTCGGCACAATAAAGATGAGTTGTTTGGACAGTGGGTTTACCTGGGGGGGCTTTGCTAACGATCCCTTCCTCTGTGTGAGGTGTGGTTGTCTTTACGTCGGCTTGGACCGTGGTGGACGACATGGCTGTGAGTGAGATTAAGGTGAGATTGAGGATTTAGTCTGACCCCTCGCTCATACTGCACAAATACTCAACTGTGTTGGTCTAATTCCATAGCAGATCATCTAAACCCATCTTTTGCCCACCCCACCTTCCATTCTCCCCCTTCACTAGTCTCCCAACCCCTCAAATGACTTAATTACAGTCCCCCCCTACCCATCCCCTGCCCCCGCATGCAGAATCTGTGCAATGGCATGCTTCAAAGCAGTGATAATGCATGGAGTATATGTATATTTTCAATGTACACATATTACTCGCATGCATACAAATATATACCAATATTTTTATATATGAAAGTATATATGCCGTTATTTATATGCGTATATCTCTCTACAGATTCTGTAAAATATACACATATAGCAGTAAATGACAGTCTGGCGTGGGAAGCATTGTTATATAGACCTGTCATTAATATATATATCATAAACTCACCTATATGTACACACACTCACACTATCCTCATACACCACCATTTGCTTGTATGAACATGTAATCAGATGTGTGTTATCTGTAAACACATACAGGTTGTGGTCACAGTGTTGCTTTTATCCATTAAGTATTATTATTGGTCGGTTAATGGCAGAGATTGA
>CM069861.1:11502103-11505421 GCA_036172795.1 Pelodytes ibericus | reverse complement strand
GGGCAAAAAGGAATACACACAGAGAGAGAGAGAGAGAGAGAGGATAAAACATAGTGAGGAGGACAGACGGCAAAAAGGAATACACACAGAGAGAGAGAGAGAGAGAGAGATAAAACATAGTGAGGAGGACAGACGGCAAAAAGGAATACACACAGAGAGAGAGAGAGAGAGATAAAACATAGTGAGGAGGACAGACGGCAAAAAGGAATACACAGAGAGAGAGAGAGAGAGAGAGATAAAACATAGTGAGGAGGACAGACGGCAAAAAGGAATACACACAGAGAGAGAGAGAGAGAGAGAAAAACATAGTGAGGAGGACAGACAGGCAAAAAGGAATACACAGAGAGAGAGAGAGAGAGAGATAAAACATAGTGAGGAGGACAGACGGCAAAAAGGAATACACACAGAGAGAGAGAGAGAGAGATAAAACATAGTGAGGAGGACAGACGGCAAAAAGGAATACACAGAGAGAGAGAGAGAGAGATAAAACATAGTGAGGAGGACAGACGGCAAAAAGGAATACACACAGAGAGAGAGAGAGAGAGAGATAAAACATAGTGAGGAGGACAGACGGCAAAAAGGAATACACAGAGAGAGAGAGAGAGAGATAAAACATAGTGAGGAGGACAGACGGCAAAAAGGAATACACACAGAGAGAGAGAGAGAGAGAGATAAAACATAGTGAGGAGGACAGACGGCAAAAAGGAATACACACAGAGAGAGAGAGAGAGATAAAACATAGTGAGGAGGACAGACGGCAAAAAGGAATACACAGAGAGAGAGAGAGAGAGAGAGAGAGATAAAACATAGTGAGGAGGACAGACGGCAAAAAGGAATACACAGAGAGAGAGAGAGAGAGAGAGATAAAACATAGTGAGGAGGACAGACGGCAAAAAGGAATACACAGAGAGAGAGAGAGAGAGAGAGATAAAACATAGTGAGGAGGACAGACGGCAAAAAGGAATACACAGAGAGAGAGAGAGAGAGATAAAACATAGTGAGGAGGACAGACGGCAAAAAGGAATACACAGAGAGAGAGAGAGAGAGAGAGAGATAAAACATAGTGAGGAGGACAGACGGCAAAAAGGAATACACACAGAGAGAGAGAGAGAGATAAAACATAGTGAGGAGGACAGACGGCAAAAAGGAATACACACAGAGAGAGAGAGAGAGAGAGATAAAACATAGTGAGGAGGACAGACGGCAAAAAGGAATACACAGAGAGAGAGAGAGAGATAAAACATAGTGAGGAGGACAGACGGCAAAAAGGAATACACAGAGAGAGAGAGAGAGAGAGAGATAAAACATAGTGAGGAGGACAGACGGCAAAAAGGAATACACACAGAGAGAGAGAGAGAGATAAAACATAGTGAGGAGGACAGACGGCAAAAAGGAATACACACAGAGAGAGAGAGAGAGAGATAAAACATAGTGAGGAGGACAGACGGCAAAAAGGAATACACAGAGAGAGAGAGAGAGAGAAGAGATAAAACATAGTGAGGAGGACAGACGGCAAAAAGGAATACACACAGAGAGAGAGAGAGAGAGAGAGATAAAACATAGTGAGGAGGACAGACGGCAAAAAGGAATACACACAGAGAGAGAGAGAGAGAGAGAGAGATAAAACATAGTGAGGAGGACAGACGGCAAAAAGGAATACACAGAGAGAGAGAGAGAGAGGATAAAACATAGTGAGGAGGACAGACGGCAAAAAGGAATACACACAGAGAGAGAGAGAGAGAGATAAAACATAGTGAGGAGGACAGACGGCAAAAAGGAATACACACAGAGAGAGAGAGAGAGAGAGATAAAACATAGTGAGGAGGACAGACGGCAAAAAGGAATACACACAGAGAGAGAGAGAGAGAGAGAGATAAAACATAGTGAGGAGGACAGACGGCAAAAAGGAATACACACAGAGAGAGAGAGAGAGAGAGATAAAACATAGTGAGGAGGACAGACGGCAAAAAGGAATACACACAGAGAGAGAGAGAGAGAGAGATAAAACATAGTGAGGAGGACAGACGGCAAAAAGGAATACACAGAGAGAGAGAGAGAGAGGATAAAACATAGTGAGGAGGACAGACGGCAAAAAGGAATACACACAGAGAGAGAGAGAGAGAGATAAAACATAGTGAGGAGGACAGACGGCAAAAAGGAATACACAGAGAGAGAGAGAGAGAGATAAAACATAGTGAGGAGGACAGACGGCAAAAAGGAATACACAGAGAGAGAGAGAGAGAGATAAAACATAGTGAGGAGGACAGACGGCAAAAAGGAATACACACAGAGAGAGAGAGAGAGAGAGATAAAACATAGTGAGGAGGACAGACGGCAAAAAGGAATACACAGAGAGAGAGAGAGAGAGATAAAACATAGTGAGGAGGACAGACGGCAAAAAGGAATACACACAGAGAGAGAGAGAGAGATAAAACATAGTGAGGAGGACAGACGGCAAAAAGGAATACACAGAGAGAGAGAGAGAGAGAGATAAAACATAGTGAGGAGGACAGACGGCAAAAAGGAATACACACAGAGAGAGAGAGAGAGAGATAAAACATAGTGAGGAGGACAGACGGCAAAAAGGAATACACAGAGAGAGAGAGAGAGAGAGAGATAAAACATAGTGAGGAGGACAGACGGCAAAAAGGAATACACACAGAGAGAGAGAGAGAGATAAAACATAGTGAGGAGGACAGACGGCAAAAAGGAATACACACAGAGAGAGAGAGAGAGAGAGATAAAACATAGTGAGGAGGACAGACGGCAAAAAGGAATACACAGAGAGAGAGAGAGAGAGAGAGAGATAAAACATAGTGAGGAGGACAGACGGCAAAAAGGAATACACACAGAGAGAGAGAGAGAGATAAAACATAGTGAGGAGGACAGACGGCAAAAAGGAATACACACAGAGAGAGAGAGAGAGAGAGATAAAACATAGTGAGGAGGACAGACGGCAAAAAGGAATACACACAGAGAGAGAGAGAGAGATAAAACATAGTGAGGAGGACAGACGGCAAAAAGGAATACACACAGAGAGAGAGAGAGAGAGAGATAAAACATAGTGAGGAGGACAGACGGCAAAAAGGAATACACACAGAGAGAGAGAGAGAGAGAGAGAGATAAAACATAGTGAGGAGGACAGACGGCAAAAAGGAATACACACAGAGAGAGAGAGAGAGAGATAAAACATAGTGAGGAGGACAGACGGCAAAAAGGAATACACACAGAGAGAGAGAGAGAGAGAGAGAGAGATAAAACATAGTGAGGAGGACAGACGGCAAAAAGGAATACACAGAGAGAGAGAGAGAGAGATAA
>CM069861.1:11397103-11497103 GCA_036172795.1 Pelodytes ibericus | reverse complement strand
GGCAAAAAGGAATACACAGAGAGAGAGAGAGAGAAAGAGATAAAACATAGTGAGGAGGACAGACGGCAAAAAGGAATACACACAGAGAGAGAGAGAGAGAGAGATAAAACATAGTGAGGAGGACAGACGGCAAAAAGGAATACACACAGAGAGAGAGAGAGAGAGATAAAACATAGTGAGGAGGACAGACAGCAAAAAGGAATACACACAGAGAGAGAGAGAGAGATAAAACATAGTGAGGAGGACAGACGGCAAAAAGGAATACACAGAGAGAGAGAGAGAGAGAGAGAGAGATAAAACATAGTGAGGAGGACAGACAGCAAAAAGGAATACACACAGAGAGAGAGAGAGAGATAAAACATAGTGAGGAGGACAGACGGCAAAAAGGAATACACACAGAGAGAGAGAGAGAGAGAGAGATAAAACATAGTGAGGAGGACAGACGGCAAAAAGGAATACACACAGAGAGAGAGAGAGAGAGAGATAAAACATAGTGAGGAGGACAGACGGCTAAAAGGAATACACAGAGAGAGAGAGAGAGAGAGAGAGAGAGATAAAACATAGTGAGGAGGACAGACGGCAAAAAGGAATACACACAGAGAGAGAGAGAGAGAGAGAGATAAAACATAGTGAGGAGGACAGACGGCAAAAAGGAATACACACAGAGAGAGAGAGAGAGAGAGAGAGAGAGAGAGAGAGAAAACATAGTGAGGAGGACAGACGGCAAAAAGGAATACACACAGAGAGAGAGAGAGAGAGAGATAAAACATAGTGAGGGGGACAGACGGCAAAAAGGAATACACACAGAGAGAGAGAGAGAGAGAGAGAGATAAAACATAGTGAGGAGGACAGACGGCAAAAAGGAATACACACAGAGAGAGAGAGAGAGAGAGAGATAAAACATAGTGAGGAGGACAGACGGCAAAAAGGAATACACAGAGAGAGAGAGAGAGATAAAACATAGTGAGGAGGACAGACGGCAAAAAGGAATACACAGAGAGAGAGAGAGAGAGAGGGATAAAACATAGTGAGGAGGACAGACGGCAAAAAGGAATACACAGAGAGAGAGAGAGAGAGAGGGATAAAACATAGTGAGGAGGACAGACGGCAAAAAGGAATACACACAGAGAGAGAGAGAGAGAGAGATAAAACATAGTGAGGAGGACAGACGGCAAAAAGGAATACACACAGAGAGAGAGAGAGAGAGATAAAACATAGTGAGGAGGACAGACGGCAAAAAGGAATACACACAGAGAGAGAGAGAGAGAGAGAGATAAAACATATTGAGGAGGACAGACGGCAAAAAGGAATACACAGAGAGAGAGAGAGAGAGATAAAACATAGTGAGGAGGACAGACGGCAAAAAGGAATACACACAGAGAGAGAGAGAGAGAGAGATAAAACATAGTGAGGAGGACAGACGGCAAAAAGGAATACACAGAGAGAGAGAGAGAGAGAGAGAGATAAAACATAGTGAGGAGGACAGACGGCAAAAAGGAATACACACAGAGAGAGAGAGAGAGGGATAAAACATAGTGAGGAGGACAGACGGCAAAAAGGAATACACACAGAGAGAGAGAGAGAGAGATAAAACATAGTGAGGAGGACAGACGGCAAAAAGGAATACACACAGAGAGAGAGAGAGAGATAAAACATAGTGAGGAGGACAGACGGCAAAAAGGAATACACAGAGAGAGAGAGAGAGATAAAACATAGTGAGGAGGACAGACGGCAAAAAGGAATACACACAGAGAGAGAGAGAGAGAGAGATAAAACATAGTGAGGAGGACAGACGGCAAAAAGGAATACACAGAGAGAGAGAGAGAGAGATAAAACATAGTGAGGAGGACAGACGGCAAAAAGGAATACACAGAGAGAGAGAGAGAGAGATAAAACATAGTGAGGAGGACAGACGGCAAAAAGGAATACACAGAGAGAGAGAGAGAGAGAGATAAAACATAGTGAGGAGGACAGACGGCAAAAAGGAATACACAGAGAGAGAGAGAGAGAGATAAAACATAGTGAGGAGGACAGACGGCAAAAAGGAATACACAGAGAGAGAGAGAGAGAGAGATAAAACATAGTGAGGAGGACAGACGGCAAAAAGGAATACACACAGAGAGAGAGAGAGGGATAAAACATAGTGAGGAGGACAGACGGCAAAAAGGAATACACACAGAGAGAGAGAGAGAGAGAGAGAGAGAGATAAAACATAGTTTTAAAGGAAATAAAGCAGAATAATAAACATAAAAGTAGGTATCCTACAAAAATGGAAAGAAGAGTGAGTGAGCTTACCACCCCCTCCTCCTGCAACATCCCCCCCCCCCCCACCCATTTCCCCCATAGTGGCAGGGGAGGTAAAGATCTAAGTTACCCCTGGATAGAAACAGCTTTGGGTATAGGATTGTGGTGAAAAGCAGGGGAGGCAGTGAACAGCCAGTAGGATATAAATTTTAAGCTAGCCCCTTTTATACCACTGCTGGTACCTCTGTCAGCCACCAGTGAGTATGATTTTGAGGAGTGGCCTTTCACCATCCCATGAAGGTCAATCCGATAGTGGGTCCCTGGCTCTAAACCTCCGATCTCCACCTCTGTGGCACCTCGCTCCACCTCCAGCTTGTGGGAAGCAACATTGATATTAGATGGCAGTGGCTGATAGATAACAATCACCTTGTCCCACAGAACCCCTAGGCCCTCTAGAGAGATGATAAGGCTGGTAGGATTTCTTTGTAAAATTGTCGGCCCAACCAGATGACTCGTTCCTGGAACTTTCCCTGTAAACGGGCCTTCTAATGGTGCATCTTGCTCCGTTGCTGTTCCCTCACTTTCCTTCTTTCTTCCCTGTAATGGAGACCTTCCATCTTCCCTAGTCTCGCTGCTTGGTAAACTTCCACCTACAGAGTGTGTGCTTGTCCAGTCCTCCTCAACAGTGGTGAGCAGGCCCTGCTCTTCTCCCCTCTTAATTGGTCCTAAGTTATGGTTGATGTTGGGATTTTTTTTGTGCACCTCTGGAACATTAGCTCTTGTATCTTCAGGTAGGTCTTCCTTCTTGCTCTCATAGTTTTTATGATCCTTTGTTTCTTCTTCCTCCTTGAAGGCTCCTGGCTTATGTTTTGGATGTGAGGAAGAGATGGGAGAGTTGTCCTCTTCTTCCTTTTTGATCTCGGGTTCATAGTAAGATTTCGGGGTGCCTTCAGGTGTCTTGAAGGCTGGGAGAACTCCATATTCTTTAACCTTGGCATCTAGTGTCATTTCCTCCCCCTCTCCTTCTAAGCCGGATGGTCTGTTTTCCTTTTTATCAGTGTTGGGGGTTTTCTTTTCATCGACTGGCCTTTCCTTTTTCTTGTTTGATGGAGTTTTTTTTTTAGCAGGAGATATGGCTTTATGGGATCCACTGCTAGGAATTTTATCTAATGGAGATTTGTTGGAAACTGTTTTGGTGAAGTCCTCTTCATTTGTTTCTTTTTCATACTCCTCAGGGGTGGGCCCTATTTTCAGCCCATCTCTGTTTACTTCTATAGAACTCTGTACTTTTTCTGGCATTGGAATGTCTATCTCCCCTAAAGCTTCTACTCTTCCTAAAATGTTTAGGTGTATGTCCGTTTCTTCTGTCGGCCTTGTGGTTTTACCTTTGGCCACCAGGGCCGACGTCTGTTCTATTTCATCAGTAGCATTTGCCAAACTACCAATATTATTCTCCATCACCGTCCTTCCTACATTCCCTTGCAATCTTGATGCCCCTACTGGTTCTGGATTACCTGTAGCTCCTGGAGTCTTTTGAGGAAGTCGGTCATACACCATGCCTGTAAAATTGTGGGGCTTCCATTTCACCAAGTAAAGAAATATTGCCTTTGCCACTGATTCGACTGTCTGGTTGGCCTTTAGTGGGTAGGATGTGGCCCGCAAGTAACTCTCTAAGCGTTGGATAAATGTCCCATTGAATGGAGATAACTTCTCTGGCAAGTTGTCAATGACGGCCTTCAACTGAGATCCGGAAAAAAATGGTGCCTTCTGAACCTTAGTTTGGTTCTTTCTCTTTGTTACTTCTCCAACCACCTCAGAATCCTCATGAACTTTTGTCTCATTCCGCACATTCCTATTTTCATTCTTCTTTGTTGATATGGTCACCACCCTGTGCACCGTTTTGATAATCTGTCTAGATTTGGTGGCGTCTGTTGGATCGTCTGTGATATTTATTCCTCCCTTAACTCTGGATTGTGCCGTTTCATATTTACTTACAAATGTTGTTCCTGGTTCCTCCTCTTGGGATAATGGCTCCGATTGATTCTTTTCTCCAGATAGCTTCAGTTTAGAATGAATATATTTATTTCCGGGTGATTCCTTTTGAGGGAAATGAGTACTAATTCCTTCTTCGTCAGAATTTGACGCTGTCGATTTTGTAGAGGACCCATCGGATCTTTCCTCAGTAGATGTATGAGAGGTTTTGGTGAGTCCAGATTCTCCAGTTTCTGTGTACCTAGAGAAAGGGTACATACGTTGAGGAGATCCAGAATGGGATATATTTGTGGTGACAATCCATCTCTCCATTTTGCCCTCAGGTCCCGTCTCTCGTATTGCAGTTTCTATCACATCTCCCAACTCTCCCTTTTCCGTCGCGCTGGTCATCACACCTTGGTCTCGACCATAGATGGGTTTATGCTGTGGGGTTTTGTCATCAAAGTCTTCAGTCTCGTCAAGGACATGAGTCACACTTCCATCTTCATGGTAAATGGTGCGATACCTGTGAATGGTGATGGTTTCAGATTTCCTACTTGTTACTGTTTTGTGTATTATCTTAGTGCCTTTTTGAGATCCGTCCTCTGTAGTGACTTCTTGCCTCTCATCCACATTGTCACTCCCTTCTCCATCCTGCCCGCGTAAGAGCGTTGTCCGAGGTGTTGTGGGATGGTTCTGTTTTTTCGCTTGTGCGGATACTGCTTTCTCAGATCTACTAAAATTTGGCAAGGTCACCTCTGCTCCACGCATCCTTTGCTCATCCTCAACATCCGGATGAATTCTTTCCTTGGTAAAAGCTAACAAAGTATCAAATAAAAAGGAGAATTGAGACTAAGATACCACAATGTTAACAGGTCTGCGAATAAGTTTGGTGGAATGAGCGATGGACACTTTGGTAAGCAAGACAAAGGTATTTTAAGAAACATGGTCAAATGAAAGGTAATAATTGACCTTTTTTTACCTATAATTAAATTGGACACAACATGTGTGAAAAGTTTTAGAACAATTTTCATTTGGGGTATAAATCGGGGCCTCTAATAGAGTCTATTGGGAACATGTTTGGGGGTAGGTTACAGAGGAAGCTTCAAAGTGAATTTCTTATTTGGGCTGAGAATAAAACTGATAAAACTGTTTAATTCCCTTTCACCCCCAGAAACGATAATCCCAACACCACATATATATAGAAAGAGGGGGTACTGCGTCCAGTGGCGAAACCCTGAAAAAGTAAGTGGTTTAGGTTAATATGAAGTAAAATTGCATAAGTTTTCTGACCAAGGCAGGAATCCTCGAAGGAAGGCAGCTAAAAAAAAGAGCAGAAAAAAAGAAATATCCACTGAGTGTTATTCAGATCTCGCAATCAATAATTCCATTCTCCTTAAACAATGTCTGGACCTTGGGTTCCCATAAAGGAAATATCTGTAAATAAACTAATGTATGGTGATCAGCCATTTTACATTCCCATCTAGATTAGTTGGAGCCATATCCCTCTCTGTGTCACAGCAGTGTTGTAAAGTAACTTTTGAAACAATGTTATAAAAAATATATATAAGTTTCTTCAAAGTACCCTTTTTGTAACAGGACCAAAGTGTTCTATGGGATGTAACTATCCTATCCTTTGTACCCAAAGATATCATGTCCCTCCTGGTATAACTAATTTATTATTTAATATTGTATTAATGGCTCTGCTTTCTCACATGTTCACTTCCATACACTTCGTCCTTTTCTCACATTAGACACTCATTCCTTTCCCCAGGGTTCTTTCTTCTCCCAGTGGGACCATCCAGCATTCTCACTCTTTCAGCTCCTCACATTACCTGTAGTTACAGTAGTCTCCACGCCTTCGCTCTGCTCCCGTCCACTTTCGGCTCTCAGAATGACTCTGTATATTGTGGCCTCCTCCAGCCCTGTGACCCTCACTCTGTCCCCTCTCCCGGCCACCTTTAGTCTCCTCTCTTTCCCACTTGGAGTCACCACTGTCACAATGTATCTGTCAGGAAGAGTCTGAGGTCGGTCCCATCTCAACAGGAAGGACGATGTGCTGATGTCCACGACTTGCAGTCCATGCAGTTTCTCGATTCCTGAACATTGGTCGGAAAGGTCAAATTTGTGGTGTGTGCTCAGAGGACAAAGTGATGCTAGCGTAATAGAAAGACTCAAACCACTAAGGACGAGCCCGACAGTACTATGTGCAGTGGGAGATTTGAGCCAACAGAGAATGAAAGAGGTGCCTACTATTTTCAGGGTTGCCCTGGTTTGTAGAACCTGACACCCTGAAAGATATGCCTCAGGCTCCGTGAAAAGAATAATGAGCCCTCATGCTGTCGCTGCACAGGTCCTACAGAGCTGGTCAGTAGCATATTAGTGGTCTGGAGCTATGGGGTCTCTATGGCTGATATAAACATTACTAGACTTTATTTTACAAACATGCCCATGGGGAAATACTGAGCCTCGTCCATCAAGGTGAAAAAAAAAAAATCCTGCGTTGAAACAAACATAAGCAACGACTCACTCGTAGTAGCATTTATAGATGTGTCAGGTCCAGCAGTACTCTGCTTGCGAGGTTGAACGGTCACTGTATATTCCTGCCCAGGAGCCAGGCCGGTCTGATGGAAGGTGGTGAGAGAGCCATCTACTGTATTACTTATTAAACCATTCTCTTTCTGCAAAGAAGCATAATAACAATGTCAGCTCCATATAAATACAGGGAACGTATCATTACCATTTAGACTGTAATCTCCCCGCATCACCTCTCTTCTCTTTGTTGGTGCTTCCTAAATAAACCCCAGGAATCACCTGGCCACAGGTCCTACAATTTTACCACTGGTACCTAACATGTGTGCTAAATCCCATGCATCTCCTACTGGCTCTTAACAAACTGAAGTTGGCTCGGAAGCTCAACATAAAAGAATGCAGTGTATCCGAGACTAGAGCGCTCATTCCCAGCCTGATGACATCACACACAGGAGACTCTGAGTAGGTCACCAGTGAAAGATGTTTTCGTAGAGACTGTACTTAGTCACCAAACAACATTTCAAAGTTTGGCCGGAGTAAATCTTTCCGGCGCTGGCAACAGCCACTGAAGAAATGGCAAAAGACCCCCCCACCCCGGCCCCCCTCCCCTCCCCTCCCCTCCCCCCCCCAGCTACACAATTTATTACCCGTCTCTGGGGTGGTCAGTCCAACAAATATTTATAAATTTCAATACAAGCCAAATAATCTGGATCCAATCTGGGAGGGAGGGAAAGCAGGAATAGTGACTAGCAAGGCGAACTGGGAATGAAAACCAGCGAAGCGCGCTGGGAGCATAGCGTTATACATAGAAAATTACATTTAATATCCTGCTCGATTAGGAAAGCAGAAAGCTGGATTGGAAATAAACCAGTCGTCAGTGCTTTGAAGCCACACTGAAGGTCACTGAGCGCATGAATGACCTTGAGTTAACTCGTATCTCTAGCAGACCCTAGTCAAGAGTCGTTTGTAGCATTAAAGCGCTACTAACCCTTTAAAAATAACATTTTGTGTTGTACACGCAAGGCACCTACCTCATTTTTAAGTGCGACTCCCTAGACTGACTTAGAATCCATAAGTTCTATTGTATTGCTTCATCCATTTAATAGTGTCCGGACTCCCATCTATTACTGATTATTCTTACAGTGGGAGACAGCTGGAGATACTGGGGTACTCACAAGGATTGTTAACTGAAGGCAGCATGCTGACGGCATCAAAATACACCTGCAGCTAGTACAGTTTGGCAGAGGCACAGGGAGAAGTGGCCTAAGCCACAAGGCACTTCTCCCTCGGCATGGCTGCTTGATTTGCTAGCTGTCAAACATGCAAGGAAAAGTGTCTGGAGCTAATACTCATCAAATTTTTCTCCCCTTTAAAGAATATTTAAGATAATACGCCCGATTAAATTAAGGAGTGCTTATGCATTTCTATAGGTGTTTTTTTTATGTACATGTTAGTAGGCATACCCACCTTGGCTTTGAATGAGATTTCGTAAGTGTCGGGGAGGATCTGCGGCTGGTCCCACTCGATGGTGATGGAGGATTCTTCCTGGGATGTCACTCTCAAGCCGGTGATGGCCGTGATTTCTGTGTCTTCTGCAAGACGGAGAGATTCAGAGCTTCTAGAGTTACTCAGAGTTACACACAGGGTAACATCGCCCCCTATACTCTTGGAATACATTTTAGGGACATGATGGGAGGTACAGGGGGGTGAAGTTTTGCTTTCAGTCTGACCTCTCTTACCAAACTATGGTCGTTTTTATACTAACTCCAACTACTTTTTGCGGTGCTAATAGTGGTGATATCACTGCCTTCATTAGAGTGGAAAGCTGACACCCAACCAAACCTGTGAGTAATCCCTATGTGCGCTACTGCCATGTTTCTCTTGGTCTAGCCAGCGCACTCTGCACCACCACGGCCCATGTACAAAGAAACTCCGCCAGATCAATCTGCATCAAAGGCATCGGCAGCAAAGTGTCGTGATTTATAAATAAACCTTCAGCTACTGTGCGACACTTTGCTGGAATTGAACTGTGACTCCAAGAGATTTATTCATGAAATAGAGAATTACAGGGAACTGCAAACTTGGGGCCAAAGTAGATATCTGAAGAGGAGGTGCTAACTATTAACTGTTACCCCAGGGTGTCTGGGAAGACAGGGGATCTCCAGTGGGAGCCAGACACCCTCAGGGTTCAGAATCAGTACATTCAGGGAGTTTCCTTTTTTATGGGAACACATTAAATACATTATTACAGTAAATGCATGTAGGGGCACTTCAGTAAGAGTTTTGCCTCACAGTGTAAACTGTGCCTTGTTTGCCCCTCTGGCACTCATTTCTTAATTTGAACCCTGGGGTTTTACTCACCCGCTCTGCAGTCGGCACCTCCATACCCTTTCTTGCACATACAGATCCCGTTAATACATTTCCCGCGTCCATTACAGTTCCCGGGGCAGGATCTGCTTCCACAGACGGGCCCTGCGAATCCCAGGTCGCAGACACATTTCCCATTCAGGCACTGCCCTTTGTTGTTACAGTTTTTAGGACAGGCCTTGGATCCACAATCCGGCCCTGTGTATCCAGAATTGCAGACGCAAACTCCATCCTCGCAGCGGCCGTGGACCTGGCATTTATCTGGACAAGATCTAGATGAACAGTCCACACCGGCATATCCAGAATAACAGACACATGTTCCATCATCACACCGGCCATGGTTCTGACAGTTATTTGGGCAAGATCTAGAGCCGCAGTCTAGACCAGCGTATAATGAATCACACATACACACACCATTCTCACACTGACCTCTGTTGTTACAGTCGTTGGGGCAAGATTTAGATTCACATTCTGGACCATTAAATCCAGAATCACAAATGCACAGTCCATCATCACAGCGGCCCCTGTTGTTACAATCATTGGGGCAAGTCCTTGTACCACAGTCTACACCACCATATCCAGAATCGCATATACACTCTCCATCATTACATCTTCCATGGTTCTGGCAGTCACCTGGGCATGTTTTGGTACCACAATCTAGATCAGTGTATCCAGAATCACAAATGCACTCGCCATCTTCACACTGGCCTCTGTTGTTACAGTCATTGGGACAGGTTTTATGTTGGCATTCTAGACCAGTATATCCAGAATCACAAACACAGACTCCATCGTCACACTGACCCCGGTCATTACAGTCATTGGGACAGGTTTTATGTTGACATTCTAGACCAGTATATCCAGAATCACAAACACAGACTCCGTCTTCACACTGACCCCTGTTGTTGCAGTCATTGGGACATGTTCTAGAACCACACTCTAGACCTGTGTATCCATAATCACAGACACACACTCCATCGTCACACTGCCCGCGGCCATAGCAGTCATTGGGGCATGTTCTAGATCCACAATCTAGACCCGTGTATCCGGAATCACAAACACAGTTCCCATCTTCACACCGACCTCGGTTTAGACAGTTTTTAGGACATGTTTTAGATCCACAGTCTGGTCCTGTAAACCCAGGGGAGCAGACACATACCCCTCTCACACACCTGCCATGTCTAGCGCATCCAGCAGGGCAGGTTCTGGCACCACATACTGGCCCAGCAAATCCAGGGTCACAAATGCATTTGCCATTAACGCACTGACCGTTCCCACTGCAGTCCTTCGGACATGTTTTGGTTCCACAGTCTGACCCAGAAAATCCTGAGTTGCAGACACAGATCCCATCTTGACATCTGCCCCGGTTGTTGCACTTGTTGGGGCAGGCTCTTGAGCTACAGTCTGACCCGGTATATCCAGTATCACAGACACATTTTCCATCCTCACACCTTCCTTGGTTGTGGCAGTCACTGGGGCAGGTTCTAATCTCACAGTCTGTCCCAGTGTAACCAGGATCGCAGACACATTCACCATCCTCACATCGACCATGCTTCTCACACTCTTCAGAGCAGATCCTGGTGCCACAGTCATCACCAATGAAACCAGGGTCACAAACGCATATCCCAGACACACATTGGCCCTGCTCGTTGCAGTCCTCTGGGCAAGTCCTAGAGCTACAGTCAAATCCCGAAAATCCAGCATTACAAATGCAGGCTCCATCCTCACATCTGCCATTCTCGTGACAGTCACTGGGACATCTTCTAGAGCTGCAGTCGGATCCAGTAAATCCAGGGTTGCAGACGCAAACCCCGTCTTTGCAGCGGCCTTGCTGCTGGCAGTTTCTAGGGCATAATCTAGTGCTACAATCGACTCCAGAAAACCCAGCCTGGCAAACACAAACTCCGTTTTCACATCTGCCTTGGTTAAGACAATCCCTGGGACATGGTCTAGATCCACAATCCACGCCAGAAAATCCAGAGTCACAAACACAAACCCCATCTTCACATTTTCCCCTATTAAGACAATTATTGGGGCAATTTCTAGCGCTGCAGTCAAGACCGGAAAAGCCATAGTCACAAACACAAACGCCATCTTCACATTGGCCTTGATTATAGCAGTTATTTGGACAGGTTTTCGAGCCACATGCCAAACCGAAGTAGCCCTCAAAGCAGATGCACCTTCCTTTCACACAGCGACCCTGGTCATTACAATCCTCTGGGCATGTCTGTAGTTGGCATCTGTCACCCATGTAGCCATCTTTGCATTGGCATTGCCCATCAACACACACTCCTCGAGAATCTCCTCCACAGCCTCCAGGACAATCTTCTAATTCCTGTGGACAGGGGGGCGATTTCAGGCTGGAAGGATCATCTGAACGAAAAAGACAAACACAATGAGCTTTAGAAACAAGTAAAAAAAAAAAGGTAAAGAGCAAAATTGTATAGAATTGTTAGCCAACAAAAGTAATACAAACTCATCAGACTGGGGAGAAATGCACTGGGGAAGTACAGGGCAAATGATAATGGAAGGAGAAGTGGAAAAATAGCCCAGCAGGCCACTGTAGGGAGAAAAGGCAGGAGTAACGCAGGAATTGGAGAATATATACGGTTGTGGCAATCAAAACGTGGTAAATGGAAGAAATCAGGAAAGAGTTGGGGTAAAGGCAAGAGAAGCAGAAAATGTGTCTAATAATGTAGAATTATTTCATGTTAACATAACACCAAATATTGCTGGAATGTTCTTAAAATGGCCACTAAACAATATTTTGGGAGATTTGACAAAATTCAGGAATAAGTGTGTGTTTCTTGGCTGACCCATGAGCTAACATGAGAGTAAACTGCACATTTCTTTTTATTGATTTAGGGGAATTGGAGAGGAAGTTAGTGGGAGAAATTCTCATCAGGAAATGTAAAAAAAAAAAACCACAAAACCAACGGGAAAATTAGGGAAATTAGACAGGAAAATGAGAGATTTCTTACAGTGAGGGCAGTAAAGTTTGACAGTCATGACCGGCAGAATAATGCAGAGGATTGGATTCATTTTTACAAGCTGGGGACTTTATTTACTATTAAAGTAGATGTTTAAAGGGTGAAACACTAGACATTAAAAGCCTTCCGCGAGTCAGATGCCAGTACAGTTCTTTCTTTATATTATAATATTATAAACACAGTATTAAGCCAGGATTGGGGCACTGAGATATAATCCCATTACCACGTACGTCATGCAGATGTTTCTTTTGACCAACATCCAGGGTATGCTACCGTTACCCAACTAAAGGGTACTCATTTTATATAGCTCGGAAAGATGAAGGGACGAGCTTGAAGGTTTTGGTTGATCCAGTGTTGGTTGTAATGGACAGGACAGGACTGGCAGACTCAGAGCCCGTATCAGGCTTAAAGAGCCACAAAATTTCCGTGGAAGTTTTGCTCATTATCTTATTAATCTCTTCAATGTGAGTTCGCTTTAAGGAGCTTGTTGACTGTAAGACTGTATGCTCTGTTCAGGTTTTGTAGACCCTGCCCCTTTAATTTGGTCTATATTTGCTTCTTTTTAAAAAAAATTCTGGATCCATTAAAAAGGAATCTGGGAAAGGTTTGACTTACTGGACTTCTGGCATTTTTTACACATTACTAATTTTGTAACTGTGCGGCTTTACAGAGCCAAATGATGTGTAAAACCACTTCAAACACTGGCACAAGCGCCTTGTTATAGGCTGTGACCGGTTAATCATTACAAACAAATGACTACAGCTCAATACAATGTAATAAAGCACATCATTATTATTAGAATATAATCGTCACATTAATTAGCGTCCTTCCTTTAGCCCCGTTACCCGTGGCTGTGGACACTGTGCGGATCCAAGGACAGGTCAAGCTGCCTACCATTAAGATGCGCTCTGTGTCCAGCCATGCGCAAGTTACGCACAGTGCTAAGGGGCGGTCTGAACAAATGTTTCATTGGCGTCAGTTCTTGTGTGTTTATAAATAAAGTAAACTCCATAAATCAACAAATGTATAAACAAAACCTGACATTGTGATAAAATCCCCATTACACAATCCAATAGAAATGTGCAGCGTAAGATAAAATGCTTAGTGCGTCCATCCGAGTGAGATAAATCAACTGGCCAGAGCGACATGAAACTGGCGCAGGTTTCACAAATTCTTATTATCTCCTCCTCACTCCCTGAAAAAAATCCCTGAATCTCTGTATCAACAGTATTACTCTGGTCTGTGTCTCTGTATCAACAGTATTACTCTGGTCTGTGTCTCTGTATCAACAGTATTTCTCTGGTCTGTGTCTCTGTATCAACAGTATTACTCTGGTCTGTGTCTCTGTATCAACAGTATTACTCTGGTCTGTGTCTCTGTATCAACAGTATTACTCTGGTCTGTGTCTCTGTATCAACAGTATTACTCTGGTCTGTGTCTCTGTATCAACAGTAGTACTCTGGTCTGTGTCTCTGTATCAACAGTATTACTCTGGTCTGTGTCTCTGTATCAACATTATCTCTCTGGTCTGTGTCTCTGTATCAACATTATCTCTCTGCTCTGGGATTCTGTATCAACAGTATTTCTCTGGTCTGTGATTCTGTATCAGCAGCATTTCTCTGGTCTGTGATTCTGTATCAGCAGTATTACTCTGGTCTGTGTCTCTGTATCAGCAGTATTTTTCTGGTCTGTGATTCTGTATCAATAGTATTACTCTGGTCTGTGTCTCTGTATCAACAGTATTTCTCTGGTCTGTGATTCTGTATCAACAGTATCTCTCTGATCTGTGATTCTGTATCAACAGTATTTCTCTGGTCTGTGATTCTGTATCAACAGTATTTTTCTGGTCTGTGATTCTGTATCAGCAGCATTTCTCTGCTCTGTGATTCTGTATCAACAGTATTTTTCTGGTCTGTGATTCTGTATCAGCAGTATTTCTCTGGTCTGTGATTCTGTATCAACAGTATTTCTCTGGTCTGTGATTCTGTATCAGCAGCATTTCTCTGCTCTGTGATTCTGTATCAACAGTATCTCTCTGATCTGTGATTCTGTATCAACAGTATTTCTCTGGTCTGTGATTCTGTATCAGCAGCATTTCTCTTGTCTGTGATTCTGTATCAACAGTATTTTTCTGGTCTGTGATTCTGTATCAACAGTATTTCTCTGGTCTGTGATTCTGTATCAGCAGCATTTCTCTTGTCTGGGATTCTGTATCAACAGTATTTTTCTGGTCTGTGATTCTGTATCAACAGCATTTCTCTGGTCTGTGATTCTGTATCAACAGTATCTCTCTGATCTGTGATTCTGTATCAACAGTATTTCTCTGCTCTGTGATTCTGTATCAACAGCATTTCTCTGGTCTGTGATTCTGTATCAACAGCATTTCTCTTGTCTGGGATTCTGTATCAACAGTATTTTTCTGGTCTGTGATTCTGTATCAACAGCATTTCTCTGGTCCGTGATTCTGTATCAACAGTATTTTTCTGGTCTGCGATTCTGTATCAACAGTATTACTCTGGTCTGTGATTCTGTATCAACAGTATTTCTCTGGTCTGTGATTCTGTATCAACAATATTTCTCTGGTCTGTGATTCTGTATCAGCAGCATTTCTCTGGTCTGTGATTCTGTATCAACATTATTTCTCTGGTCTGTGATTCTGTATCAACAGTATTTCTCTGGTCTGTGATTCTGTATCAACAGTATTTCTCTGGTCTGTGATTCTGTATCAACAGTTTTTCTCTGGTCTGTGATTCTGTATCAACAGTATCTCTCTGATCTGTGATTATGTATCAACAGTATTTCTCTACTCTGTGATTCTGTATCAACAGCATTTCTCTTGTCTGGGATTCTGTATCAACAGTATTTTTCTGGTCTGTGATTCTGTATCAACAGCATTTCTCTGGTCTGTGATTCTGTATCAGCAGTATTTTTCTGGTCTGCGATTCTGTATCAACAGTATTACTCTGGTCTGTGATTCTGTATCAACAGTATTTCTCTGGTCTGTTATTCTGTATCAACAGTATTTTTATGGTCTGTGATTCTGTATCAACAATATTTTTCTGGTCTGTGATTCTGTATCAACAGCATTTCTCTGGTCTATGATTCTGTATCAGCAGTATTTTTCTGGTCTGTGATTCTGTATCAGCAGTATTTCTCTGGTCTGTGATTCTGTATCAGCAGCATTTCTCTTGTCTGTGATTCGGTATCAACAGTATTTCTCTGGTCTGTGATTCTGTATCAACAGTATTTCTCTGCTCTGTGATTCTGTATCAACAGCATTTCTCTTGTCTGTGATTCTGTATCAACAGTATCTCTCTGATCTGTGATTCTGTATCAACAGTATTTCTCTGCTCTGTGATTCTGTATCAACAGCATTTCTCTGGTCTGTGATTCTGTATCAACAGTATTTCTCTGGTCTGTGATTCTGTATCAGCAGCATTTCTCTGCTCTGTGATTCTGTATCAACAGTATCTCTCTGATCTGTGATTCTGTATCAACAGTATTTCTCTGGTCTGTGATTCTGTATCAGCAGCATTTCTCTTGTCTGTGATTCTGTATCAACAGTATTTTTCTGGTCTGTGATTCTGTATCAACAGTATTTCTCTGGTCTGTGATTCTGTATCAGCAGCATTTCTCTTGTCTGGGATTCTGTATCAACAGTATTTTTCTGGTCTGTGATTCTGTATCAACAGCATTTCTCTGGTCTGTGATTCTGTATCAACAGTATCTCTCTGATCTGTGATTCTGTATCAACAGTATTTCTCTGCTCTGTGATTCTGTATCAACAGCATTTCTCTGGTCTGTGATTCTGTATCAACAGCATTTCTCTTGTCTGGGATTCTGTATCAACAGTATTTTTCTGGTCTGTGATTCTGTATCAACAGCATTTCTCTGGTCCGTGATTCTGTATCAACAGTATTTTTCTGGTCTGCGATTCTGTATCAACAGTATTACTCTGGTCTGTGATTCTGTATCAACAGTATTTCTCTGGTCTGTGATTCTGTATCAACAATATTTTTCTGGTCTGTGATTCTGTATCAACAGTATTTCTCTGGTCTGTGATTCTGTATCAGCAGCATTTCTCTTGTCTGGGATTCTGTATCAACAGTATTTTTCTGGTCTGTGATTCTGTATCAACAGCATTTCTCTGGTCTGTGATTCTGTATCAACAGTATCTCTCTGATCTGTGATTCTGTATCAACAGTATTTCTCTGCTCTGTGATTCTGTATCAACAGCATTTCTCTGGTCTGTGATTCTGTATCAACAGCATTTCTCTTGTCTGGGATTCTGTATCAACAGTATTTTTCTGGTCTGTGATTCTGTATCAACAGCATTTCTCTGGTCCGGGATTCTGTATCAACAGTATTTTTCTGGTCTGCGATTCTGTATCAACAGTATTACTCTGGTCTGTGATTCTGTATCAACAGTATTTCTCTGGTCTGTGATTCTGTATCAACAATATTTCTCTGGTCTGTGATTCTGTATCAGCAGCATTTCTCTGGTCTGTGATTCTGTATCAACATTATTTCTCTGGTCTGTGATTCTGTATCAACAGTATTTCTCTGGTCTGTGATTCTGTATCAACAGTATTTCTCTGGTCTGTGATTCTGTATCAACAGTATTTCTCTGGTCTGTGATTCTGTATCAACAGTATCTCTCTGATCTGTGATTCTGTATCAACAGTATTTCTCTGCTCTGTGATTCTGTATCAACAGCATTTCTCTTGTCTGGGATTCTGTATCAACAGTATTTTTCTGGTCTGTGATTCTGTATCAACAGCATTTCTCTGGTCTGCGATTCTGTATCAGCAGTATTTTTCTGGTCTGCGATTCTGTATCAACAGTATTACTCTGGTCTGTGATTCTGTATCAACAGTATTTCTCTGGTCTGTTATTCTGTATCAACAGTATTTTTATGGTCTGTGATTCTGTATCAACAATATTTTTCTGGTCTGTGATTCTGTATCAACAGCATTTCTCTGGTCTATGATTCTGTATCAGCAGTATTTTTCTGGTCTGTGATTCTGTATCAGCAGTATTTCTCTGGTCTGTGATTCTGTATCAGCAGCATTTCTCTTGTCTGTGATTCGGTATCAACAGTATTTCTCTGCTCTGTGATTCTGTATCAACAGCATTTCTCTTGTCTGGGATTCTGTATCAACAGTATTTTTCTGGTCTGTGATTCTGTATCAACAGTATTTCTCTGCTCTGTGATTCTGTATCAACAGTATTTCTCTGGTCTGTGATTCTGTATCAACAGTATTTCTCTGGTCTGTGATTCTGTATCAACAATATTTCTCTGCTCTGTGATTCTGTATCAACAGTATTTTTCTGGTCTGTGATTCTGTATCAACAATATTTTTCTGGTCTGTGATTCTGTATCAACAGTATTTCTCTGGTCTGTGATTCAGTATCAGCAGTATTTTTATGGTCTGTGATTCTGTATCAACAGTATTTCTCTGCTCTGTGATTCTGTATCAACAGTATTTCTCTGCTCTGTGATTCTGTATCAACAGTATTTCTCTGGTCTGTGATTCTGTATCAACAGTATTTCTCTGGTCTGTGATTCTGTATCAGCAGCATTTCTCTTGTCTGTGATTCGGTATCAACAGTATTTCTCTGGTCTGTGATTCTGTATCAACAGTATTTCTCTGCTCTGTGATTCTGTATCAACAGCATTTCTCTTGTCTGGGATTCTGTATCAACAGTATTTTTCTGGTCTGTGATTCTGTATCAACAGTATTTCTCTGCTCTGTGATTCTGTATCAACAGTATTTCTCTGGTCTGTGATTCTGTATAAACAGTATTTCTCTGGTCTGTGATTCTGTATCAACAATATTTCTCTGGTCTGTGATTCTGTATCAACAGTATTTTTCTGGTCTGTGATTCTGTATCAACAGTATTTCTCTGGTCTGTGATTCTGTATCAGCAGTATTTTTATGGTCTGTGATTCTGTATTAACAGTATTTCTCTGCTCTGTGATTCTGTATCAACAGTATTTCTCTGCTCTGTGATTCTGTATCAACAGTATTTCTCTGGTCTGTGATTCTGTATCAGCAGCATTTCTCTTGTCTGTGATTCTGTATCAACAGTATTTCTCTGCTCTGTGATTCTGTATCAACAGTATTTCTCTGGTCTGTGATTCTGTATCAACAGTATTTCTCTGGTCTGTGATTCTGTATCAACAGTATTTTTATGGTCTGTGATTCTGTATCAACAGTATTTCTCTGGTCTGTGATTTAGTGTTTTATGAGCCCAGCAGGATTGTAAGTAATTGATGCCAGAAATTGACTGAAACCGTCCTGGTTGTACCCCAAAAAAGTACCAGAGCCGCATTTAAAAGGAAATTTTATATGGAAACACAGAAAATCTTATCCATATGTTTACTATCTGCGTGGCACGGCTAGTGTACACACTGCTAAAAATTGTATAATGGAGTTGTCTCTACTAACAGACATGCAACATCTATACCCTAATTATGAAGAGACCACACTGTATGATAGTACTCATGTTACACTGTGTAATATATTGAGTATCTATACCCTGATGGGGTCCTGAGTGCAAAGTGGGTGCTGGGGTAAGTCCTGAGTGCAAATATGGGTGCTGGTTTCTGGGGTAAGTCCTGTGAGAGCAAATCTGTGTGGCAGGGAAGTCCTAAGTGCAAAGTGGGTGCTGGAGCAAGTCCTGAGTGCAAAGTGGGTGCTGGGGTAAGTCTTGAGTGCAAATATGTGTGCTGGTTGCTGGGGTAAGTCCTGTGAGAGCAAATCTGGGCGCTGGGGAAATCCTGAATGCAAAGTGGGTGCTGGGCTCAGTCCTGTGAGTGCAAATCTGGGTGCTGGGGTAAGTCCTAAGTGCAAAGTGGGTGCAGGGGTGAACCCTGAGTTTAAATCTGGGTGCTGGCCACTGGGGCAAGTCTTGTGAGTGCTGGAGCAAGTCCTGTGAGGGCAAAGTGGGTGCTGGGGCAAGGCCTGAGTGCAAATCTGGATGCTGGGGCAATTCTTGAGTGCAGATCTGGGTGCATAAGATGTATGCAGCATTGGAGGGCAGGGGATTGTGGTGGGGTCGAAGAAAAGGTGCATCAAAATGCACCTTTATCTGTGTAGAGAAATATCCTTGCACTGGCCCTGTCTACTAATATTACATTGTATAATGATACTAAGTATCTACACTCTGATCATGAACATACTGCAGTCTGATATTACTGATGTTACACTGTATAATGATACTGAGTATCAATATCCACTTACCAGCCCCAGTTTGTGAAGTCGAGCAGCAGGGTGTAGTACACTGGCCCTTTATATCTCTTACCAACTTTTCCAAAATCTCTAGGCGCTTGAGCAGAGCTCGGACCCCTGTGTCGGTACAATCAGAAGACTTGGTGGTGGGAGGGGCAGTGAGGGATGCCCCAAAACACAAGGTGAGCAGGTACAGAGTAAGTAGAGGGAGCATCCTAATGGAACGGGCGCTGAGCCGGGTCACCTGGAGGGTCACAGGGAGACAAAAAGAGAAAAGCCGAGGAAGGGTTAAATTCAGACAGACTCTACAGAACATGACTCTCAGACAGGCTCTACAGAACCTTACTCTCAGACAGGCTCTACAGAACCTTACTATCAGACAGGCTCTACAGAACATGACTCTCAGACAGGCTCTACAGAACATGACTCTCAGACAGGCTCTACAGAACATGACTCTCAGACAGGCTCTACAGAACAAGACTCTCAGACAGGCTCTACAGAACATGACTCTCAGACAGGCTCTACAGAATCTTACTCTCAGAAAGGCTCTACAGAACATGACTCTCAGACAGGCTCTACAGAACATGACTCTCAGACAGGCTCTACAGAATCTTACTCTCAGAAAGGCTCTACAGAACAAGACTCTCAGACAGGCTTTACAGAACAAGACTCTCAGACAGGCTCTACAGAACAAGACTCTCAGACAGGCTCTACAGAACATGACTCTCAGACAGGCTCTACAGAACATGACTCTCAGACAGGCTCTACAGAACATGACTCTCAGACAGGCTCTACATAACATGACTCTCAGACAGGCTCTACAGAACATGACACTCAGACAGGCTCTACAGAACATGACTCTCAGACAGGCTCTACAGAATCTTACTCTCAGAAAGGCTCTACAGAACAAGACTCTCAGACAGGCTCTACAGAACATGACTCTCAGACAGGCTCTACAGAACATGACTCTCAGACAGGCTCTACAGAACATGACTCTCAGACAGGCTCTACAGAACATGACTCTCAGACAGGCTCTACAGAATCTTACTCTCAGAAAGGCTCTACAGAACATGACTCTCAGACAGGCTCTACAGAACAAGACTCTCAGACAGGCTCTACAGAACATGACTCTCAGACAGGCTCTACAGAACATGACTCTCAGACAGGCTCTACAGAACATGACTCTCAGACAGGCTCTACAGAACATGACTCTCAGACAGGCTATACAGAACATGACTCTCAGACAGGCTCTACAGAACCTTACTCTCAGAAAGGCTCTACAGAACATGACTCTCAGACAGGCTCTACAGAACAAGACTCTCAGACAGGCTCTACAGAACATGACTCTCAGACAGGCTCTACAGAACATGACTCTCAGACAGACTCTACAGAATCTTACTCTCAGACAGGCTTTACAGAACAAGACTCTCAGACAGGCTCTACAGAACATGACTCTCAGACAGGCTCTACATAACATGACTCTCAGACAGGCTCTACAGAACATGACTCTCAGACAGGCTCTACAGAACAAGACTCTCAGACAGGCTCTACAGAACATGACTCTCAGACAGGCTCTACAGAACATGACTCTCAGACAGGCTCTACAGAACATGACTCTCACACAGGCTCTACAGAACATGACTCTCAGACAGGCTCTACAGAACATGACTCTCAGACAGGCTCTACAGAACATCACTCTTGTGTGACACAATTCTGGGTGAGTTTATCTGTATATTTTTGCATTTTACAGTTATTATATCTTCACGGGTGCAATATGTCAGCCCAATGCATTGCAGACCTGGGGTAAAATCTTTCTTTTATTGCCAATTCAGTATCAGAATGACTGCTAATCCAGATTGTGAGCTTTTCAGGCTCCGTCACAGAAATCGTAATAGGGAATCAGATCTCCCAACGGAATAAGGAAAAATGGCTCTGTGTCTGGGAAAGGACAGGGAGTTCTCTCTGAGAATCGATATAACAGCTGCTCCTGCAAATAACATTTCACTTGCTTGTTGGCAGAGAGTGGTGGATGCACTGAGTAGCCTGCCAGTAGAGATGTATTGACCGATACAGTAGTAGATTCCTTGCATGATGTGCAGACCAAATAGAGTTAGGGGGTTTTATCTGCCATTTAATCTATGCCTTCTATGGCTGTGAACCCAACAGAGATGCAACTAAAAAGTATTTTCATAGATCTATCAAATGATGGGAGTGTGAGTATGAGGCAGGGCTGCCAGTGCCTCAGCCAGATGGGATGCCTGAGCATGCCATGTAAATGATCCAATCAAACCAATCTTCTCCAGAGAGGGAGGACAGCTCCATCCTTACATTCTGGGGTCAGTCATCCCGACTCAGCCAAGTAGCAGCAGCAGTGACATCAGGGATGAAGCATCCTGGAGGAGATTCATCTCTGGGTTCTCCAGTCTGTCCATGGACTTGGGAACCTTTTAGGAAATCATTTGGAGGGGAGCAAACCATTGCTCCCTCCTGACAATGACACAAAGGGGTATCCCGGCTGGACAATATGGGTAGGGCTAACAATCCTGTAAGTTGCCCCTGATGGATAATATGGGTGGGGCTAACAATCCTGTAAGCTGCCTGGCTGGAGAATGTGGGTGGGGCTAACAATCCTGTAAGTTGCCCCTGATGGATATTATGGGTGGGGCTAACAATCCTGTAAGTTGCCCCTGATGGATAATATGGGTGGGGCTAACAATCCTGTAAGTTGCCCCTGATGGATAATATGGGTGGGGCTAACAATCCTGTAAGTTGCCCCTGATGGATATTATGGGTGGGGCTAACAATCCTGTAAGTTGCCCCTGATGGATAATATGGGTGGGGCTAACAATCCTGTAAGTTGCCCCTGATGGATAATATGGGTGGGGCTAACAATCCTGTAAGCTGCCTGGCTGGAGAATGTGGGTGGGGCTTATGGTGCTGGAAGTGGTGTGGGCACCGTCTGCTGTTGTGCTTCTGATGATGTCACATAACATGAATCCAGGAGCACACTACACATTACCAGTCACACACAAGGAGGAGGAGGATTTTGTGTCTGAATTAAGCTTTACTTGTCTCTAGCTGGGGCAGAACAGCACAATCAGGCTTAGCATAATGAACAATAAAATGACAACTGCAGGCAGAAAATGGGTATTTAATTGCCAGCAATCTAGAAATGGCCTGTAATATTGAAATAAATGAAAGGGCAGCATGACAACAGGTTGGTGATGCAGCCTCGTCACAAGCCTGTCAGTCAGAGGCCCCCTGCCAGTAACTTCCCTTCATGGGCGGTCATTCCTCCCCCTTGGTAGGCTGGGCAAAACCTTTATAAACCCTGGCAGAGGTTTCGCCAAGCCTCTTTTCTACAATAAAATAATTCAGTTCCCTCCCAAGCAGCCCTCTTTGTGTTTGTCCCTGTCGGTGCCGAGTTGGCAGGGGGTACCCGAGGTCTGGCGTCAGTCTTGGCTATGGCCAGCCCAGGAGGAAGTTGCTCTGGTAGCTATCTGCACAGGCTCCCCACTGGCTGGTCCCTGGGGAGTGAATATCAGGCGGCTACCATGCAGGGGCATCGACGCCAGTAGCCAGATATTTTGGTGATGCCTACGTCTGATCCTAGATATGCTACCACTTAGTGGCATATACAATGGTGTTTTAGCATGGGTATACATGTTATACGTGTTGAATGGTTTTTACGTTTTTTAGTATGCGTTCAAGTATTTTAAGTTACTGATATAAATATGAAATCTTTATTGCAGTATTTCTTAATAAATACTGTGACCTTCATGTCCAGTTTGTTGTCCGTGTCGTTTCTTGGGGGAGGGTTAGCTAATTCTCCATACCTTTGTCAAAAACTGGGCACTTCATCATGCACAAGGCATCTGCCCCCAAGCAGGATATCTTGTATCTGCCCCCAAAGCAGGATATCGTGTATCTGCCCCCAAGCAGGATATCTTGTATCTGCCCCCAAAGCAGGATATCGTGTATCAGCCCCCAAGCAGGATATCTTGTATCTGCCCCAAGCAGGATATCTTGTATCTACCCCAAGCAGGATATCTTGTATCTGCCCCAAGCAGGATTTCTTGTATTTGCCCCAAGCAGGATATTGTGTATCTGCCCCCAAGCAGGATATCTTGTATCTGTACCACGCAGGATATTGTGTATCTGTACCACGCAGGATATTGTGTATCTGTCCCACGTAGGATATTGTGTATCTGTCCCACGTAGGATATCGTGTATCTGTCCCACGTAGGATATTGTGTATCTGTCCCACGTAGGATATCATGTATCTGTCCCACGTAGGATATCTTGTATCTGTACCACGTAGGATATTGTGTATCTGTATCACGCAGGATATCGTGTATCTGTCCCACGTAGGATATCATGTATCTGTACCACGTAGGATATTGTGTATCTGTATCACGCAGGATATCGTGTATCTGTCCCACGTAGGATATCATGTATCTGTACCACGTAGGATATTGTGTATCTGTATCACGCAGGATATCGTGTATCTGTCCCACGTAGGATATCATGTATCTGTACCACGTAGGATATTGTGTATCTGTATCACGCAGGATATCGTGTATCTGTCCCACGTAGGATATCATGTATCTGTACCACGTAGGATATTGTGTATCTGTATCACGCAGGATATCGTGTATCTGTCCCACGTAGGATATCATGTATCTGTACCACGTAGGATATTGTGTATCTGTATCACGCAGGATATCGTGTATCTGTCCCACGTAGGATATCATGTATCTGTACCACGTAGGATATTGTGTATCTGTATCACGCAGGATATCGTGTATCTGTCCCACGTAGGATATCATGTATCTGCCCCAATGCAGGAAACTTGTGTCCCCAGCATTATACCCAGTGTTGTCCTGTCAGTGGGAAGCCCACCCATCTCCAGCTGATAGGGACATTTGCCAGGCAGGTTGAGAGTGACTCTCCTGACCAGTTAGCCGTGTGTAGGACAGGGTCATCCAGTAAGTGACATTTCCTCTCCAGATGCCCTTCCATCAGAGCTACTTAATTACCCAACAGCTGGGTGCTGTCTCTTCAATTGATAATTGGGAACTTGCAAATTGGCCTGAATTCCACATTTCTATTCTTCCTGCAGAACTTACTGACTGTCCAACGGATCCAGAGACGTCAGTGGCCATCTCTGGGGAAGTGACTGTAGCTTGTTAATAAACCTACTGTTTTCTTTCCGTCCATCTGGATATGTCTGTTCTGCTAATGTCTAGTTTCCATGCATGGTGGATTTCCTGATATTCCAGCAGAGGTGGCTGGATCGGAAGGATAGGAGTTAAAGAACACAGCATTTGATAAGCTATCTCCCTATTGGTTGGACAAGTGATTAATTTGAGGCATTCTGGGAAGTGATGCAATGAATTTTTATTTACCCACCTTGATGGCTGCCTGAAAGTGTTCATTATTTTTGGGTAAATTGAAGACCTATGAACAGGGTGCTGGGTTTTACTGCTTTTATTGTGATTAAGGAAGAGAAATAGTGGGCTTTACAAAATCAACAGGAGGTGATCCAGTCACACTCTGCCTCATACATGATCTGTCCCCATGTGCCATACATGATCTGTCCCCATGTGCCATCCATGATCTGTCCACATGTGCTCTCATATCAAACATTCAACAGCCGATACACGGAGATATGGTCCAAATAATAAACCCGCTCTGAACCCCAGTCAGTCACCTAGTGTCCTGTTTACTGAAAATTAGCAGCTACAGCCGCTCACCATGGAAACCAATGGAATGCTGCCGCTCATCTCCATGAGACTGAGGTCCTGATATAATCTACATGACAATGCTGCCGCTCATCTCAGTGTGACTGAGGTCCTGATATAATCTACATGACAATGCTGCAGCTCATCTCAATGTGACTGAGGTCCTGATATAATCTACATGACAATGCTGCCGCTCATCTCAATGTGACTGAGGTCCTGATATAATCTACATGACAATGCTGCCGCTCATCTCAATGTGACTGAGGTCCTGATATAATCTACATGACAATGCTGCCGCTCATCTCAGTGTGACTGAGGTCCTGATATAATCTACATGACAATGCTGCCGCTCATCTCAGTGTGACTGAGGTCCTGATATAATCTACATGACAATGCTGCCGCTCATCTCAATGTGACTGAGGTCCTGATATAATCTACATGACAATGCTGCAGCTCATCTCAGTGTGACTGAGGTCCTGATATAATCTACATGACAATGCTGCCGCTCATCTCAGTGTGACTGAGGTCCTGATATAATCTATATGACAATGCTGCAGCTCATCTCAATGTGACTGAGGTCCTGATATAATCTACATGACAATGCTGCCGCTCATCTCAATGTGACTGAGGTCCTGATATAATCTACATGACAATGCTGCAGCTCATCTCAATGTGACTGAGGTCCTGATATAATCTACATGACAATGCTGCCGCTCATCTCAATGTGACTGAGGTCCTGATATAATCTACATGACAATGCTGCCGCTCATCTCAATGTGACTGAGGTCCTGATATAATCTACATGACAATGCTGCCGCTCATCTCAGTGTGACTGAGGTCCTGATATAATCTACATGACAATGCTGCAGCTCATCTCAATGTGACTGAGGTCCTGATATAATCTACATGACAATGCTGCCGCTCATCTCAATGTGACTGAGGTCCTGATATAATCTACATGACAATGCTGCCGCTCATCTCAGTGTGACTGAGGTCCTGATACAATCTACATGACAATGCTGCCGCTCATCTCAGTGTGACTGAGGTCCTGATATAATCTACATGACAATGCTGCAGCTCATCTCAATGTGACTGAGGTCCTGATATAATCTACATGACAATGCTGCAGCTCATCTCAATGTGACTGAGGTCCTGATATAATCTACATGGCCTTAGCCTTATCCCATGTCAGTCATTACAGAAACACATATAAATAATGTGTAGCAATAGAGACTGGGACACATGTGCAATAGCATACATTGCACACATACATGTGCATCCAGAACACCCATACATCCTGACACGACACTGATGTTATCACTATGTGCGTGTTTAATGTAAGCAGATCTATATTATATTAGTAGATGGGGGGAGCGGACAGACCCCCAATTCTCCCATTGAAACTGTCTGGAATTAGTTTTATTCAATCTAGAGTTTTCTTTTCTGCGAGGTTCTGGGGCGTGGTGCAGAAAGGGTTAAATGTTGTATGACTGATTCCCTGCGTGTTATTACTTGTAACCTACAGACACGTCACACGTCAATATCTCGCATGCTCCAGATCACTGTATTGAACATTAAATGGAGAAACTTTACAGAACATGTAACCACCTCAGCTACTAATATACCAACGACTTGACAAATGTTTTTACAAACTTCCTGAGATTTAAAGTGTTCAGTGTTTTCCATACATTTACATCTTATTATTTCATTTCAAATCCAGATTCACTCTGGTTTGACCCCAGATTCACTCCAGATTCACTGAAATTATTTGTAAACAGCAGATGTGGGATTTCCCCCCCCCAACAAATACATTTTACAATATGACAAATAGAAACTTGGATTGCAAGAATAAAACAGTCTTACATTATTATTACACCGTCATTCCTGAATTTCTTTTTACCACCTCCACTGGAAGGTTATTCCAGGTATCTACTACTATCTCCGTAAAATAGAGATTTCCAACATTTCTGCTCAGTCTTTCACGTTCTAATTTCTAAAGGGTGATTTGATGTAGCAGGTAATTAAGCAGCAGGCTGGTGACAATGTATCTCCATCAAATACACAGCACTTTTTACTTCTTTCTATTCACACTGATCATGTTGTGTTCATACTCCAGCAGGTTAATAGCTGATCATCCCAATGCATTACAGGGCAATAACTTACATCAAGTGGTAAGAAATTCACAAGACTTCACCCCACGGATGAGGCTTTATTAAACGCCCGGGGTATTATTCAATAAATAGCAAACAGGGGTGAATGGTCAGGTAAGTTGGAAACCAAGGCTAGGCAAAGCATCAAGGGAAATGTAGTCCACAACATCTGGAGTGAAGGAAGTCTCCTACCCCTGCCCTAGACCAAAGTAATAGTAATGGATAAATTCTCCAGCTCGAGTCTTTTGGTCTGTTTGGCAGCTCAGCTCACAAGTCACAGATAAAGGAATAAAACACTATTAAAAAAAATACTCTATAGGTTAATGAGAATAAAGCGAGAATTGCAAGGAATGGACACTACGTTGGAGAATGTTTCCAACACGGCTATATTCACCTATATTTTCTCTGTTCCCTGCATTTCTCTCTTTATTGAGTAAACCTTTCTAATTCCAGCTCCCCGTGGCTTAAAGGACCCAACTGTCGCACAAAAAATGAAATTTAATCAAAGTAAAAACTTTTTTTCTCCTACCAAATTTATCAATTCTCTCGAAGAGAGAAGCAAGAAACAGATCTCTGGCTCCACTGGCTGGTATTGTACTGAACTCACTTGGAAGTTTCTCTTATTGTTTATTGCTCGGCTTTTTTGGAAGGAGAATAGAAAAATGGAAATATTCTATATTTTATTCCTAACGTGCCATATGGAATGGTTCCGTATCTGTACAATGATACACGTCCTAGATCTGCATTTTTCAACAATAAAAAAGTTTTATTGTAAACTTTGTAACTTTACCAAAATAAAGTGCTAAATATACTCTGGGTTATAGAATAAAAGAACAACTGTTCCAAATAGAATTAAGTTCTGATTAATTGAAAGATTGCATCAAGTGCTGGCATTTTAAATAGAAATGCTTTAATGAACTCAATATAGTACTTTATTTGGATATTTCATTAAAGCATTTCTATTTTAAATGCCTTCTCTTGATCTTTTACTTACACATAACTTAATTTTTGTTGCAACAGTTGTTCTTTAATGCTATAACCAAGAGTAAATTTAGTACGTTATTTTGGTAAAGTTGTCCTTGAATTACATTTTACAGAATCATTATAGAGGATTAACACACTTTTATAGAGGATTAACACACTTTTGTACATCCAATAACTATAAAGATAGGTATTGGAGAGGTTTCAATGTAAGGAAAGATTTTCCAATGATCTCAGCTTACTATATTTCATTAAACTTGGAATAAAAAAAAAACAACAAATATACACAATGATTTGTTGTTATATGTTAAATACATCTTTACACCAGATTTAATTTGGCCCCAAACAAGACAAGTGCCTTACACAGTTTTCTAGTAATCAGTGCAGATCCCTTCCAAATAAAATCCATTTTAATGAAGAAACATGGATCTACCTCTCCAGAGATCATTGTGATTCATGATGTTAAACCAGCACTGAGGCAGCCAGCACACTGGTCACATCATATATCCCTGGGTCAGTTTATTACAACCACTTTGGGATTTCAGTTTTTTTGAGCTAAAACAAGTATTTCTAGATATTTCAAGTTACTGACTCATGAAAGGGAAAAATATACCACAAGAAGTGTGTCCGAAACCTAATGGTTTATTATTATACTTTTTGGATTTTTTATTTATTAATTCATAAGACTTGTTTTATAGTAAAATCCTCACATAACTCTGCAGTAAATAAAGTGATTTTTAACAATGTATTTCTACAGACGTGCATCCTTTCTTTACCATCTGTACTGTTATTAGTGGTGGTATTAATTACTACTCTGTAGATTGCAAGCTCTGCGAGCCGGGCTCTCTACCTCATATCAGTTGCACTCTGACTAATGCTGTCAATAATTCCCTTTTATGCTCTGTATCAAGCGCTGGGTATTGTTGGCGCTATATAAATACATGTCAGTGTAATGTAATGCTACAACAGAAAATCAACATATTTCTAGATTCTAATCCCAAATATCATGGTTTGTCCTTCTTGCAAAGTGGTTGTCAGAATAATATGACAAATGTAGCCTCACTTACCTGTTCTACTGAATCCAGGTCAGGGATATGATGCAGTGTTTCCAGGCAGCGCCAGGGTGCAGGATATAACACACTTTATTCTATGGACTCCCAGACTTTTCTGCACTAGACCTGCTGCCTGACAGTCTTTCCAGTTATTTTTTCCTGTAAACCAGTGTAATTATCAGCCTTTCCCTATCTCTTCTCTCCGCTGCTCATTTCATTGGCAGTCCTGTGTGTGGATGGGATGCTTGTAGTTCCTCTCTCTTGTGTGTCTGTCAGTCTGTCCTTCCTCCCCAGCCTTGTGTAGCTCCAGGGTGACTGACAGATAGAGTGAGGCAGGGAGGGAGAACTATGTCCAAGTGATGATGTCATGGTTACATTCTGATACACATCTGTAATGACATCAATTCATCTTGCACTCCTCTGTCCTGTTCTCTCACTCCTTCCCCTGTCACCACTTCTCATTCTCTCCATTCTTCATCCTTCTCTTTCTTCTTCTGCTGTTTCCTCAGTTTATCCCTTTCTTTCTTTCTTCCCATATTCTCTCCTGCTTCTCCCCTCACAGCATCTCACTCGCAGCCAATTCCCTCTCTCTCTCCCTCACTATCTGCCCTCCTCTCCACTTCTTCCCCTCAATGTTTCCCAATGGCCCCCACTCTCCCTCTCTCTATCTGCCCTCCTCTCCACTTCTTCCCCTCAATGTTTCCCAATGGCCCCCACTCTCCCTCTCTCTATCTGCCCTCCTCTCCACTTCTTCCCCTCAATGTTTCCCAATGGCCCCCACTCTCCCTCTCTCTATCTGCCCTCCTCTCCACTTCTTCCCCTCAATGTTTCCCAATGGCCCCCCACTCTCCCTCTCTATCTGCCCTCCTCTCCACTTCCTCCATCCCCTTAATGTTTCCCAATGTCCCCCACTCTCCCTCTAGTCTCTCCTTCCTTCACATTTGATAATTCTCTCTTACTGTGTGTGATGGGAGTTGTAATGCCTAGCAGCCACTGGTCACTCCTTATCTCCCGCTTTCTTTTATTGTAACTAATACATAACCTCAGATACCCCCTAACCCCAGCCCCTCTCCCCACCCTAACCCTGCTTCCCGTGAGTTATTATAATGCCATTACCAGGAGAATAGGCAGCAATGTATATGGGAATGAATGGAAACATGATCTGACTGGGTGTCATGTAACCATGTTACATGTCTCACGTGTGTTTCTTCCACTCAGTGCCAGTTCTACAGCAAAATAAAAAGAATGAAAAAGTAACAAACAGGATCCAAAATCTGCTAGAAAATGAGCTGCTACATGGACCAACTGATGGCAGTGTCAGATTGTCAGCTCATATGGACAGCGCCCCTCTCAGCCTGTGTTTAATTCTACCTTATTATCTGTATGTTCTGTGGAATATGATGGCTCTTTACCAATCAAATAATAATAATGACCCAGCAATCTGCCCCTGACACTCCTGGGATGAGAGAGAGGTAGCCTGGGCGTCATCCAATAGGTTCTCATGAGACCAGCGTATGATCTACAGGCCCAGGTTACATCCCGATGGTCCTTTTGGATGTAAAGATATGGGCTGCAGGGGGGAGAAGATCAAATCAGTCAGATTTCAAGTTAAAAAGAAATATATATTGTTTGTAATGCAGACAAGTGACGGACAGGACACCAAGGAATTCAACGAATTCAAGACTGTATGATGGCAAAATCACTTACCATTCCTTCTTGCACATCCTCTCATTCCTTCTTCCACATTCTCTCATTCCTTCTTCCACATTCTCTCATTCCTTCTTGCACATTCTCTCATTCCTTCTTCCACATTCTCTCATTCCTTCTTCCACATTCTCTCATTCTTTCTTCCACATCCTCTCATTAATTCTTTCACATTCTCTTATTCCTTCTTTCACATTCTCTCATTCTTTCACATTCTCTCATTCCTTCACATTCTCTCATTCTTTCACATTCTCTTTCTTTCACATTCTTTTTCTTTCTTCCACATTCTCTCATTAATTCTTTCACATCCTCTCATTCTTTCTTCCACATTCGCTCATTTCCCCCAAAAAATTCTCTCATTCATTCATAATCCTCCTCCTGCATTCTCATCCATTCTCCCACATTCTCTAATTGCTTCTCCCATTTTATATCATTCATTCCCCCTCTTTTGCCCGCATTCTCATTCCTTCATTCGAATTCCCTCATTCCTTCGCCTACATTCTCTCATTCATTCCCATTCCTTCTCCCACATTCCCACCTTTATTCCCAATCATTTATCCCCGCTTTATCATTCATTCCCATTCCATCTCCCACATTCTCTCATTCATTCCCATTCCATCTCCCACATTGTCTCATTTATTCCCATTCGCTTTCCTACATTCTCTCATTCTTTTCCATTCGTTTTCCCACATTCTCTCATTCATTGCCATTCGTTTTCCCACATTCTCTCATTCATTCCTCTACATTGTCTCATTCATTCCCATTCGTTTTCCCACATTCCCTCATTCCTTCGCCTACATTCTCTCATTTATTCCCATTCCTTCTCCCACATTCCCACCTTTATTCCCAATCATTTATCCCCATTTTCTCATTCATTCCCATTCCATCTCCCACATTGTCTCATTCATTCCCATTCGTTTTCCCACATTCTCTCATTCATTCCCCTACATTCTCTCATTTATTCCCATTCATTTTCCCACATTCTCTCATTCATTCCCATTCCTTCTCCTACATTCTCTCATTCATTCCCATTCATTTTCCCACATTCTCTCATTTATTCCCCTACATTCTCTCATTCATTCCCCTACATTGTCTCATTCATGTTGTTCCTGATTTAGCTTTTCATGCCATGATGCTGCTCTGTGTATTTGCAGCTGTGATTGTGGAAAGGGCAGCTGTTACTAATTTTCTGACATTAATGAGATGAGTTTCATTGTCCGATTACGTCTGCTAAATCTCTTCAGGTTTAAACAACTAATGGCCACAACCTCAGACCACAGAACTAAACTGTGGTCTGTGTGAATTTTACGTGAGATTCTCCTCCAAACCACACAGGTCATGTTCCCAGTTACTTTCCCCGGGTTTCCAGACCCCCTTTATCACTTTCCTCAGGTTACCCAGACCCCCTTTACCACTTTCCTTGGGTTCCCAGACCTCCTTTATCACTTTCCTCTGGTTACCCAGACCCCCTTTATCACTTTCCTTGGGTTTCCAGACCCCCTTTATCACTTTCCTCAGGTTACCCAGACCCCCTTTATCACTTTCCTTGGGTTCCCAGACCCCCTTTATCACTTTCCTCTGGTTACCCAGACCCCCTTTATTACTTTCCTTGGGTTCCCAGACCCACTTTACCACTTTCCTTGGGTTCCCAGACCTCCTTTATCACTTTCCTCTGGTTACCCAGACCCCCTTTATCACTTTCCTTGGGTTTCCAGACCCCCTTTATCACTTTCCTTGGGTTACCCAGACCCCCTTTATCACTTTCCCCCAGGTTCCCAGACCCCCTTTATCACTTTCGACGGGTTCCCAGACCCCCTTTATCACTTTCCTCAGGTTACCCAGACCCCCTTTATCACTTTCCCCGGGTTCCCAGACCCCCTTTATCACTTTCCTTGGGTTCCCAGACCCCCTTTATCACTTTCCTTGGGTTCCCAGACCCCCCTTTATCACTTTCCTTGGGTTCCCAGACCCGCTTTATCACTTTCCCCGGGTTCCCAGACCCCCCTTTATCACTTTCCACATGTTACCCAGACCCCCTTTATCACTTTCCTTGGGTTCCCAGACCCCCTTTATCACTTTCCCCGGGTTCCCAGACCTCCTTTATCACTTTCCACATGTTACCCAGACCCCCTTTATCACTTTCCCCCAGGTTCCCAGACCCCCTTTATCACTTTCCCCCAGGTTCCCAGACCCCCTTTATCTCTTTCATCCCGTTACCCAGATCCATTCAATCACTTTCCTCAGGTTACCCAGTCTACTAGATCACTTTCCTCAGGTTACCTAGATCCGGTCGATCACTTTCCTCAGGTTACCCAGATCCATTCAATCACTTTCCTCAGGTTACCCAGATCCGGTCGATCACTTTCCTCAGGTTACCCAGATCCACTAGATCACTTTCCTCAGGTTACCCAGATCCACTAGATCACTTTCCTCAGGTTACCTAGTTCTACTCGATCACTTTCCTCAGGTTACCCAGATCCATTCAATCACTTTCCTCAGGTTACCCAGATCCGGTCGATCACTTTCCTCAGGTTACCCAGATCCGGTCGATCACTTTCCTCATGTTACCTAGATCTGCTCGATCACTTTCCTCAGGTTACCTAGTTCTACTTGATCACTTTCCTCAGGTTACCCAGATCCACTAGATCACTTTCCTCAGGTTACCTAGTTCTACTCGATCACTTTCCTCAGGTTACCTAGATCTGCTCGATCCCTTTTTCCCATCTCTATTTCTGTGTTTTTCACTCAGCGTTACTGCTTGTTTAGCGATCCGGCCTGCTGAATGTATAAATGTAAATATGCATTAGGTATTGGAATAAGAATGACATTACATTCTGTACACACACAGCTGGCCGCTCCTTCCCAGCTCTCCCAGGGATCTCCAAACTCTCGATTTAACATCCTGTATGGAATTTAGCACATGATAAAAGTCGGTAATTGAAATTACACACACGCATGTTACATACGGTATCTTCACACGGCTTCCTGTGTCTCCCTCTTTCATGCAGGGAGACAATAACCCACTCCTTTAGCTTGGAGGGTTCTCCAGGATGACTAGGGGGGCGGAGGGAGGGGGGCATAGGAAAAAGTGTGTCTTACCAGAGAGAGGAGATGATTGTTGTTTGACATTTAAATTATTGTAATTTGTAGGAAAGAAGGAGAATAAGAGTCAGGGGATGGGGGGGGGCACAGGGGGGAGGCGAGGAGTGCAGGGGGGAGGCGAGGAGTGCAGGGGGGAGGTGAGGAGTGCAGGGGGGAGGCGAGGAGTGCAGGGGGGAGGCGAGGAGTGCAGGAAGGAGGCGAGGAGTGCAGGGGGGAGGTGAGGAGCGCAGGTGGGAGGTGAGGAGCACAGGGGGGAGGTGAGGAGTGCAGGGGGGAGGTGAGGAGTGCAGGTGGGAGGTGAGGAGCACAGGTGGGAGGTGAGGAGCGCAGGGGGGAGGCGAGGAGCACAGTGGGGAGGTGAGGAGTGCAGGGGGGAGGTGAGGAGCGCAGGGGGGAGGCGAGGAGCACAGGTGGGAGGTGAGGAGCACAGGGGGGAGGCGAGGAGCACAGGGGGAGGCGAGGAGCGCAGGGGGGAGGTGAGGAGCACAGGTGGGAGGTGAGGAGCACAGGTGGGAGGCGAGGAGCACAGGTGGGAGGTGAGGAGCACAGGGGGGAGGTGAGGAGCGCAGGTGGGAGGTGAGGAGCACAGGGGGGAGGTGAGGAGCACAGGGGTGTCGGACAGAGACTGGAAAGTAGCATGAAAAAAGGAATATTTGAATAAAATGTTGATAAAGTGGGAAGTAATATTACTGTGGGACAGAGAGTGTGAGACCTGGGGAATTATCTCATATACAAGTTCTCTCAGTTCTCCAAACATTCCCTAGTTATGCACATTACTGACTGTAAACCTGACAGCAAATCAAAACTAATGTTACCAGACTGACACAACTCTCTACTCCCCTTCCACCCGAGAGAATATACACGTCTCAGATTCATTAAGATGAAAGGAGGACAGGGGATTATATGTTATAGAATAAGACAATAAAAGTGAGGCAGAAATGATGAAATAACATGACAGGTGGTGGGATAGTTGGGTGTCTGGGATTTGGGGATGTTGTATTATGGGTAACATTGTGCAGGGCCTGGTGAGTTTCTCCTACTATAACAGAGTTGGTCCTGTATAATGCATTGTTATAAAGTGACAGTGTGTAAAGATGTAACTCTGCATTATCCATGGCCAGCTGAGCTCTTCTATATATTCTATACATTGTGCAGGGCCAGCGGAGTTTCTCCTACTATAACAGAGTTGGTCCTGTATAATGCATTGTTATAAAGTAACAGTGTGTAAGGATGTAACTCTGCATTATCCATGGCCAGCTGAGCTCTTCTATATATTCTATACATTGTGCAGGGTCTGGTGAGTTTCTCCTGCTAGAAGAACAGAGTTGGCCCTGTATAATGCATTGTTATAAAGTGACAGTGTGTAAAGATGTAACTCTGCATTATCCATGGCCAGCTGAGCTCTTCAATATATTCTTCTATACATTGTGCAGGGTCTGGTGAGTTTCTCCTGCTAGAAGAACAGAGTTGGTCCTGTATAATGCATTGTTATAAAGTGACAGTGTGTAAAGATATAACTCTGCATTATCCATGGCCAGCTGAGCTCTTCTATATATTCTTCTATACATTGTGCAGGGCCTGGTGAGTTTCTCCTGCTAGAAGAACATAGTTGGTCCTGTATAATGCATTGTTATAAAGTGACTGTGTGTAAAGATGTAACTCTGCATTATCCATGGCCAGCTGAGCTCTTCTATATATTCTTCTATACATTGTGCAGGGCCTGGTGAGTTTCTCCTGCTAGAAGAACAGAGTTGGTCCTGTATAATGCATTGTTATAAAGTGACAGTGTGTAAAGCTGTAACTCTGCATTGTCCATGGCCAGCTGAGCTCTTCTATATGTTCTTCTATACATTGTGCAGGGCCTGGTGAGTTTCTCCTGCTAGAAGAACAGAGTTGGTCCTGTATAAAGCATTGTTATAAAGTGACAGTGTGTAAAGATGTAACTCTGCATTATCCATGGCCAGCTGAGCTCTTCTATATATTCTTCTATACATTGTGCAGGGTCTGATGAGTTTCTCCTGCTAGAAGAACAGAGTTGGTCCTGTATAAAGCATTGTTATAAAGTGACAGTGTGTAAAGCTGTAACTCTGCATTATCCATGGCCAGCTGAGCTCTTCTATATGTTCTTCTATACATTGTGCAGGGCCTGGTGAGTTTCTCCTGCTAGAAGAACAGAGTTGGTCCTGTATAAAGCATTGTTATAAAGTGACAGTGTGTAAAGATGTAACTCTGCATTATCCATGGCCAGCTGAGCTCCTCTATATATTCTTCTATACATTGTGCAGGGCCTGGTGAGTTTCTCCTGCTAGAAGAACAGAGTTGGCCCTGTGTAATGCATTGTTATAAAGTGACAGTGTGTAAAGATGTAACTCTGCATTATCCATGGCCAGCTGAGCTCTTCTATATATTCTTCTATACATTGTGCAGGGTCTGGTGAGTTTCTCCTGCTAGAAGAACAGAGTTGGCCATGTATAATGCATTGTTATAAAGTGACAGTGTGTAAAGATGTAACTCTGCATAATCCATGGCCAGCTGAGCTCTTCTATATATTCTTCTATACATTGTGCAGGGTCTGGTGAGTTTCTCCTGCTAGAAGAACAGAGTTGGTCCTGTATAAAGCATTGTAATAAAGTGACAGTGTGTAAAGATGTAACTCTGCATTATCCATGGCCAGCTGAGCTCTTCTAGGAGGAGAGACTCACCAGGTTTGTCCCTGTATAATGTATAGTTGAGTCAGTGTTCATCCAGCCTGAGTTGCACCTTTTAGTGAACAGACCCTGGAGAGTCACGTTGGTGGGATTGGAGAGATGATCCCAAGACCAGATTTTCAATGAAACAATTTTCAATGGCACTGGGCTTTACAATACATGCAGAGATACTGCCAATCACAAGGAAGACTAGCTGTGGATCTCTTGGGTAGTTGGCCATAGTAGTTGAGTAAGTCATGGTTAGTCATCGAAACAGATAAATCAATGGTTTTAGAAGGTCAGAGATGGAGCAGGAGCCTGATCCGGGGGCACAACCAAAAACAAGAGAAGAACATCATGGATTGGGCAATAGACTGAGGTCATAAATAAATTCAGGAGCAGGGGGTTCTGGGGTTAAATTGGTGGGTGGCTATTGTTCTTGGTCTCATCATGTGAGTGATTGAGTGCAGGACATCGTGATTCACAGAACAAACACCCAGCAGGGGTGACGAGGGGCTCGCGCTGCTAGGGAATTCAGAGACAAACCCTTAGTCTAAAAGGGAAAACATGGCGAATTCAAAAGAGATCTGAGGTTTAGCAGCAGTGAGGGAAAGTGCAGACAGCGCCGGCCAAAAGGGAATTATCTATCATCAAATACTCTTTATTTAATTGCTTGTGGTCAAAGATAAATCCAGCCGCGGGAAGGAGGGGCCGCAGAGGGGGATCAGTGAGGCTTCAAGTGTAAAAATCTAGATATCTGTTCAGCTTAAGGTAAAATAGATTGAGATGGGAAACATTTCTTCAGCCCTACGGCCCCCCGCCCCCCCCCCCACCACCACCACCACCATGGCACTCAAAGGGTTCATTTTGTTTTGTCTTGACTACATCTAAAAAAATGCATGGTTGACATTTCCCAGACTGCAGATAATGTTAGGGCGGGGCACTATAGATAAAGTCCAATATCAGGGCAGGAAATGGAATGAGAAGGGAGTACGGGGAAGAGCGCCACAAACATAATGGGCAGAGCAAAGGGTGGGGTCCTGAGCACATGGTATAGAAAGGGGGCTGGATCAAATTCCCATTGATTGATTCCTGCAGAGGCCAAATTCAGCAATGACAGGGATAAGGGATCAGCCATTATTAGGGGGGACCTGGGGGGGGGGGGGGGCACACCAGTAAATAGGAAATCACAGGAAACAATGTCTAGGAACACACCCGAATATATCACCCCTAATGTAAGAGACCGCCGGGACCTTGATAACCCCAAAACAAAGCACTGATTATTAGTGAATGTCGCGGTCATTGTGTAGGGATTTGGGGGTCACAAACCAGACCGTGTTTATGTTTCAAACTATAGCAGATAAATAAATATTTAGCATAGCGGAGGAATTACATCATCCACAAGATAATAAAGTCATTTCTCATCCCACCAGCTTCCTAATAGGAGGAGGAGACCCCAAGGGAGGAAGAGTGGAAAACTTGTATCCGTAGGACACTGTGCACCTGCGTGTACAAAACCGTCCCAAATACACGGGGGACAATATATATATCTATATATATGGGAATGTTTAGGGCTCCCGTGCCTTCACGGGTGTTTTATTTTGATTCTTTGTCTTTTACTATCTTTTCTCTAATTTCTGCTCCTTGGTTCCCCCGTTTGCTGTGTTTCCCAGAGTCTCTCTCTCTCTGCCAGCGCTGTGGATGGAAGGAGTGAATGTAAGTGGATCAGAGGAGAGGTGTGAGGAAGAGATGACTGAGGAATGAGAGAATGGGCAAGACAGAGGGAGGAGAGAGGCGCTGGACAGAGGAACAGAGGATGTGTCACTACCAGATGTGCAAAAACATTACAGCATCACAAAGAGAGGGTGAGAAGGAGAGCGAGGGGGTGGAAAGAAGGGGGGATGAGAGGAAGAATGAAGGAGGGAGAGAAGGAAAGCAACAAGGGAAAGAGAGACAGAGAAGTGCGGTGCATAGTCTTATATATCGGAAGTGATGAAGGGCGAGGCAGAGGAATACAGGGCGAGACAAAACCTGGAGATTTAGGGTTTAACGAGAAGTAAAAGAACGAGAACACATGAGCTTAAACAGAATCCAAAAAGTGGGGCGCACTCACCTGTATTAACATTATTCTAAGGCCTTCCTGTTTTACCTGTCCAGAGTCACTCAGGTTCCTCTGGATGCTATTTGTGGAGCACCTGTGATGGGGTTTGCTAACCCAAAACCAATATTGGGGTACTTTGGCATTAAACATTAAAACGGTTTAATGTGAGTGTGTGTGATGTGGGATCGCTGGGTAGGTGGAGAGGGGATCAGTGAATATGCATTAGAGAGCGGACTGACATTGCTACAGAAACTTAGGATTGGCTTCCAGTTTACATGAAAGGGCTAGAATTTTATTTGGAGAATTTAGGAGGCAGCACGGGATTTTTAGGAGCCAAGAATACTGACTCCCAAGGATATAGAGATAGAAACCATCAAAAAGAACAAAGCATTACATGCCAGTAATCCAGTATTAGTGGCTGAGGACACTTGGCTCCTGGTTTAGGCCCAGCTGTGCTGGATAGTGTGTGGGAGTTGGGTTCAAGTCATAAGATTAATGACTCCAGGGGTGGCAAGCTGGGGTCTGTGGTGGGCAATCTAATGATCATGTCACTGGTGTTCTTGTACACTGTCTTTCCCTCTATTTTTCCTCTTTATTCTGTGAACTAATCCAGAGTCACTTCACCTGTAACAGGACTGGATTAACAAGAGCTGATCTTATAATTACAGTTTATTGTATCACACCTAATAAAAGCCAGCCCTGGGGGGGCGGGGGAGACAAGCATATAGAAACGCGTAGGGGAGGGACGGTGAATGGACAGAGAGGGATAGATTAGAAGGAGAGGGGTAATAACAATGGAGGGGATTGTCACACAGGCTTTACAGCAATATAATAGTAACTTCAGAATAAAAAGGGAACAGGCATCAAGAAAACGAGATGATGAGAAAAAAAGGAGAGGTGAAAAGAAGGACAGAGAAAGGAAAAAAGGAGGGGAGAGGGGGAAAGTGATGGAGTTAGCAGGATAATGTGTAAATATACAGAGACCTGCTGGATGTATAAATGGTCATTCACCAACACTGATAGAAATCATATAAGCATGACACAGGCCAGCCCTTGGCAGGCAAGGTGCAAGATTATGTGAGTTTGCTTGGCTAATACATTCTCTCTTTCCCAAACCCTCCCTACCACATTCCTTCCTATCATTCCTCCTTCCTTAGTCTTCATTCTTTGCTGGATCCTATACATACCTGACTTTCTCAACTACTACTTGGCTCTTACTTTCACCATCCATTCCTCAGTTCCTCTATATCTTGGTTCTTCTTATTCTCCCTCCTTATTCTTCTATCTTATTTTTGAGCTGATTTCTTATATTATGCTTTGCTATTTTTTGCCCCCTCTCTGCAGTATTATATTCTCTCTCTCTGCAGTATTATATTCTCTCTCTCTCTCTCTGCAGTATTATATTCTCTCTCTCTCTCTCTGCAGTATTATATTCTCTCTCTCTCTGCAGTATTATATTCTCTCTCTCTCTCTCTGCAGTATTATATTCTCTCTCTCTCTCTCTCTCTCTGTAGTATTATATTCTCTCTCTCTCTCTCTGCAGTATTATATTCTCTCTCTCTCTCTCTGCAGTATTATATTCTCTCTCTCTCTCTCTCTGCAGTATTATATTCTCTCTCTCTGTAGTATTATATTCTCTCTCTCTCTCTCTGCAGTATTATATTCTCTCTCTCTGCAGTATTATATTCTCTCTCTCTCTGCAGTATTATATTCTCTCTCTCTCTCTGCAGTATTATATTCTCTCTCTCTCTCTCTGCAGTATTATATTCTCTCTCTCTCTCTCTGCAGTATTATATTCTCTCTCTCTCTGCAGTATTATATTCTCTCTCTCTCTCTCTCTGCAGTATTATATTCTCTCTCTCTCTCTCTCTGTAGTATTATATTCTCTCTCTCTCTCTCTGCAGTATTATATTCTCTCTCTCTCTCTCTGCAGTATTATATTCTCTCTCTCTCTCTCTCTGCAGTATTATATTCTCTCTCTCTGTAGTATTATATTCTCTCTCTCTCTCTCTGCAGTATTATATTCTCTCTCTCTGCAGTATTATATTCTCTCTCTCTCTGCAGTATTATATTCTCTCTCTCTCTCTCTGCAGTATTATATTCTCTCTCTCTCTCTGCAGTATTATATTCTCTCTCTCTCTCTCTCTGTAGTATTATATTCTCTCTCTCTCTCTCTGCAGTATTATATTCTCTCTCTCTCTCTCTGCAGTATTATATTCTCTCTCTCTCTGCAGTATTATATTCTCTCTCTCTCTCTCTCTGCAGTATTATATTCTCTCTCTCTCTCTCTCTCTCTCTCTGTAGTATTATATTCTCTCTCTCTCTCTCTGCAGTATTATATTCTCTCTCTCTCTCTCTGCAGTATTATATTCTCTCTCTCTCTCTCTCTCTGCAGTATTATATTCTCTCTCTCTGTAGTATTATATTCTCTCTCTCTCTCTCTGCAGTATTATATTCTCTCTCTCTGCAGTATTATATTCTCTCTCTCTCTGCAGTATTATATTCTCTCTCTCTCTGCAGTATTATATTCTCTCTCTCTCTCTGCAGTATTATATTCTCTCTCTCTCTCTCTGCAGTATTATATTCTCTCTCTCTCTCTCTGCAGTATTATATTCTCTCTCTCTCTGCAGTATTATATTCTCTCTCTCTCTGCAGTATTATATTCTCTCTCTCTCTCTCTGCAGTATTATATTCTCTCTCTCTCTCTCTCTGTAGTATTATATTCTCTCTCTCTCTCTCTGCAGTATTATATTCTCTCTCTCTCTCTCTGCAGTATTATATTCTCTCTCTCTCTCTGCAGTATTATATTCTCTCTCTCTGTAGTATTATATTCTCTCTCTCTCTCTCTGCAGTATTATATTCTCTCTCTCTGCAGTATTATATTCTCTCTCTCTCTGCAGTATTATATTCTCTCTCTCTCTGCAGTATTATATTCTCTCTCTCTCTCTGCAGTATTATATTCTCTCTCTCTCTCTCTGCAGTATTATATTCTCTCTCTCTCTGCAGTATTATATTCTCTCTCTCTGCAGTATTATATTCTCTCTCTCTCTCTCTGCAGTATTATATTCTCTCTCTCTCTGCAGTATTATATTCTCTCTCTCTCTGCAGTATTATATTCTCTCTCTCTCTCTCTCTGTAGTATTATATTCTCTCTCTCTCTCTCTGCAGTATTATATTCTCTCTCTCTCTCTCTGCAGTATTATATTCTCTCTCTCTCTCTGCAGTATTATATTCTCTCTCTCTGTAGTATTATATTCTCTCTCTCTCTCTCTGCAGTATTATATTCTCTCTCTCTGCAGTATTATATTCTCTCTCTCTCTGCAGTATTATATTCTCTCTCTCTCTGCAGTATTATATTCTCTCTCTCTCTCTGCAGTATTATATTCTCTCTCTCTCTCTCTGCAGTATTATATTCTCTCTCTCTCTGCAGTATTATATTCTCTCTCTCTGCAGTATTATATTCTCTCTCTCTCTCTCTGCAGTATTATATTCTCTCTCTCTCTGCAGTATTATATTCTCTCTCTCTCTGCAGTATTATATTCTCTCTCTCTCTCTGCAGTATTATATTCTCTCTCTCTCTCTCTGCAGTATTATATTCTCTCTCTCTCTGCAGTATTATATTCTCTCTCTCTGCAGTATTATATTCTCTCTCTCTCACTCTGCAGTATTATATTCTCTCTCTCTCTGCAGTATTATATTCTCTCTCTCTCTCTCTGCAGTATTATATTCTCTCTCTCTGCAGTATTATATTCTCTCTCTCTGTAGTATTATATTCTCTCTCTCTCTCTCTCTCTGCAGTATTATATTCTCTCTCTCTCTCTCTCTCTCTCTCTCTGCAGTATTATATTCGCTCTCTCTCTCTCTGCAGTATTATATTCTCTCTCTCTCTGCAGTATTATATTCTCTCTCTCTCTCTCTCTCTCTCTCTCTCTCTCTCTCTCTCTCTCTCTCTCTCTCTCTCTCTGCAGTATTATATTCTCTCTCTCTGCAGTATTATATTCTCTCTCTCTCTCTCTGCAGTATTATATTCTCTCTCTCTGCAGTATTATATTCTCTCTCTCTCTCTCTCTCTCTGCAGTATTATATTCTCTCTCTCTGCAGTATTATATTCTCTCTCTCTCTCTCTCTCTCTCTCTCTCTCTCTGCAGTATTATATTCTCTCTCTCTCTCTCTCTCTCTGCAGTATTATATTCTCTCTCTCTCTCTCTGCAGTATTATATTCTCTCTGTCTCTCTCTGCAGTATTATATTCTCTCTCTCTCTCTCTGCAGTATTACATTCTCTCTCTCTCTCTCTCTGCAGTATTATATTCTCTCTCTCTCTCTGCAGTATTATATTCTCTCTCTCTCTCTCTCTCTCTCTCTCTCTCTCTCTCTCTCTGCAGTATTATATTCTCTCTCTCTCTCTCTCTCTCTCTGCAGTATTATATTCTCTCTCTCTCTCTCTGCAGTATTATATTCTCTCTCTCTCTCTCTCTCTCTCTCTCTCTCTCTCTCTCTGCAGTATTATATTGTCTCTCTTTCTCTCTCTCTCTGCAGTATTATATTCTCTCTTTCTCTCTCTCTCTCTCCAGTATTATATTCTCTCTCTCTCTCTCTCTCTCTCTCTCTCTGCAGTATTATATTCTCTCTCTCTCTCTGCAGTATTATATTCTCTTTCTCTCTCTCTCTGCAGTATTATATTATCTCTCTCTCTGCCGTATTATATTCTCTCTCTCTCTCTGCAGTATTATATTCTCTCTCTCTCTCTGCAGTATTATATTCTCTCTCTCTCTGCAGTATTATATTCTCTCTCTCTCTCTGCAGTATTATATTCTCTCTCTCTCTCTCTCTCTCTCTCTGCAGTATTATATTCTCTCTCTCTCTCTCTCTCTCTCTCTCTGCAGTATTATATTCTCTCTTTCTCTCTCTCTCTCCAGTATTATATTCTCTCTCTCTCTCTCTGCAGTATTATATTCTCTCTCTCTCTGCAGTATTATATTCTCTCTCTCTCTCTCTCTGCAGTATTATATTCTCTCTCTCTCTCTCTGCAGTATTATATTCTCTCTCTCTCTCTCTCTCTCTCTCTCTCTCTCTCTCTCTCTGCAGTATTATATTCTCTCTCTCTCTCTCTCTCTCTCTCTCTGCAGTATTATATTCTCTCTCTCTCTCTGCAATATTATATTCTCTCTCTCTCTGCAGTATTATATTCTCTCTCTCTCTCTCTGCAGTATTATATTCTCTCTCTCTCTGCAGTATTATATTCTCTCTCTCTGCAGTATTATATTCTCTCTCTCTCTCTCTGCGTATTATATTCTCTCTCTCTCTGCAGTATTATATTCTCTCTCTCTCTCTCTGCAGTATTATATTCTCTCTCTCTGCAGTATTATATTCTCTCTCTCTGTAGTATTATATTCTCTCTCTCTCTCTCTCTCTGCAGTATTATATTCTCTCTCTCTCTCTCTGCAGTATTATATTCTCTCTCTCTCTCTCTCTCTGCAGTATTATATTCTCTCTCTCTCTCTCTCTCTCTCTCTCTCTGCAGTATTATATTCGCTCTCTCTCTGCAGTATTATATTCTCTCTCTCTCTCTCTCTCTCTCTCTCTGCAGTATTATATTCTCTCTCTCTGCAGTATTATATTCTCTCTCTCTCTCTCTGCAGTATTATATTCTCTCTCTCTGCAGTATTATATTCTCTCTCTCTCTCTCTCTCTCTGCAGTATTATATTCTCTCTCTCTGCAGTATTATATTCTCTCTCTCTCTCTCTGCAGTATTATATTCTCTCTCTCTCTCTCTGCAGTATTATATTCTCTCTGTCTCTCTCTGCAGTATTATATTCTCTCTCTCTCTCTCTGCAGTATTACATTCTCTCTCTCTCTCTCTGCAGTATTATATTCTCTCTCTCTCTCTGCAGTATTATATTCTCTCTCTCTCTCTCTCTCTCTCTCTCTCTCTCTCTCTCTCTCTCTGCAGTATTATATTCTCTCTCTCTCTGCAGTATTATATTCTCTCTCTCTCTGCAGTATTATATTCTCTCTCTCTCTCTCTCTCTATCTCTCTCTCTCTGCAGTATTATATTGTCTCTCTTTCTCTCTCTCTCTGCAGTATTATATTCTCTCTTTCTCTCTCTCTCTCTCCAGTATTATATTCTCTCTCTCTCTCTCTCTCTCTCTCTCTCTGCAGTATTATATTCTCTCTCTCTCTCTGCAGTATTATATTCTCTTTCTATCTCTCTGCAGTATTATATTATCTCTCTCTCTGCAGTATTATATTCTCTCTCTCTCTCTGCAGTATTATATTCTCTCTCTCTCTGCAGTATTATATTCTCTCTCTCTCTCTGCAGTATTATATTCTCTCTCTCTCTCTCTCTCTCTCTCTGCAGTATTATTCTCTCTCTCTCTCTCTCTCTCTCTGCAGTATTATATTCTCTCTTTCTCTCTCTCTCTCCAGTATTATATTCTCTCTCTCTCTCTCTCTGCAGTATTATATTCTCTCTCTCTCTCTGCAGTATTATATTCTCTCTCTCTCTCTCTCTCTCTCTCTCTCTGCAGTATTATATTCTCTCTCTCTCTCTCTCTCTCTCTCTCTGCAGTATTATATTCTCTCTTTCTCTCTCTCTCTCCAGTATTATATTCTCTCTCTCTCTCTCTCTGCAGTATTATATTCTCTCTCTCTCTGCAGTATTATATTCTCTCTCTCTCTCTGCAGTATTATATTCTCTCTCTCTCTCTCTGCAGTATTATATTCTCTCTCTCTCTCTCTCTCTCTCTCTCTCTCTCTGCAGTATTATATTCTCTCTCTCTCTCTCTCTCTCTCTCTGCAGTATTATATTCTCTCTCTCTCTCTGCAGTATTATATTCTCTCTCTCTCTCTGCAGTATTATATTCTCTCTCTCTCTGTCTCTCTCTCTCTGCAGTATTATATTCTCTCTCTCTGCAGTATTATATTCTCTCTCTCTCTCTGCAGTATTATATTCTCTCTCTCTCTCTGCAGTATTATATTGTCTCTCTCTCTCTCTCTGCAGTATTATATTCTCTCTCTCTCTCTCTCTCTCTCTCTCTCTCTCTCCAGTATTATATTCTCTCTCTCTCTCTCTCTCTGCAGTATTATATTCTCTCTCTCTCTCTCTGCAGTATTATATGCTCTTTCTCTCTCTCTCTGCAGTATTATATTCTCTCTCTCTCTCTCTCTGCAGTATTATATTCTCTCTCTCTGCAGTATTATATTCTCTCTCTCTCTCTCTCTGCAGTATTATATTCTCTTTCTCTCTCTCTCTGCAGTATTATATTCTCTCTCTCTCTGCAGTATTATATTCTCTCTCTCTCTCTCTGCAGTATTATATTCTCTCTCTCTCTCTCTCTCTGCAGTATTATATTCTCTCTCTCTCTCTCTCTGCAGTATTATATTCTCTTTCTCTCTCTCTCTGCAGTATTATATTCTCTCTCTCTCTCTCTCTCTCTCTGCAGTATTATATTCTCTCTCTCTCTCTCTCTCTCTGCAGTATTATATTCTCTTTCTCTCTCTCTCTGCAGTATTATATTCTCTCTCTCTCTGCAGTATTATATTCTCTCTCTCTCTCTGCAGTATTATATTCTCTCTCTCTCTCTCTGCAGTATTATATTCTCTCTCTCTCTCTCTCTCTCTCTCTCTCTGCAGTATTATATTCTTTCTCTCTCTCTCTCTCTCTCTCTGCAGTATTATATTCTCTCTCTCTCTCTCTCTCTCTGCAGTATTATATTCTCTCTCTCTCTCTGCAGTATTATATTCTCTCTCTCTCTCTGCAGTATTATATTGTCTCTCTCTCTCTCTCTGCAGTATTATATTCTCTCTTTCTCTCTCTCTCTCCAGTATTATATTCTCTCTCTCTGCAGTATTATATTCTCTCTCTCTCTGCAGTATTATATTCTCTCTCTCTCTCTGCAGTATTATATTCTCTCTCTCTCTCTCTGCAGTATTATATTCTCTCTCTCTCTCTCTCTCTCTCTCTCTGCAGTATTATATTCTCTCTCTCTCTCAGCAGTATTATATTCTCTCTCTCTCTCTCTGCAGTATTATATTGTCTCTCTCTCTCTCTCTGCAGTATTATATTCTCTCTTTCTCTCTCTCTCTCCAGTATTATATTCTCTCTCTCTCTCTCCAGTATTATATTCTCTCTCTCTCTCTCTGCAGTATTATATGCTCTTTCTCTCTCTCTCTGCAGTATTATATTCTCTCTCTCTCTGCAGTATTATATTCTCTCTCTCTCTCTCTGCAGTATTATATTCTCTCTCTCTCTGCAGTATTATATTCTCTCTCTCTCTCTCTCTCTCTGCAGTATTATATTCTCTCTCTCTCTGCAGTATTATATTCTCTCTCTCTCTCTCTGCAGTATTATATTCTCTTTCTCTCTCTCTCTGCAGTATTATATTCTCTCTCTCTCTGCAGTATTATATTCTCTCTCTCTCTCTCTCTGCAGTATTATATTCTCTCTCTCTCTGCAGTATTATATTCTCTCTCTCTCTCTCTCTGCAGTATTATATTCTCTCTCTCTCTCTCTGCAGTATTATATTCTCTCTCTCTCTCTCTCTGCAGTATTATATTCTCTCTCTCTCTCTCTCTCTCTCTCTCTCTCTCTGCAGTATTATATTCTCTCTCTCTCTGCAGTATTATATTCTCTCTCTCTCTCTCTGCAGTATTATATTCTCTCTCTCTCTCTCTGCAGTATTATATTCTCTCTCTCTCTCTCTCTGCAGTATTATATTCTCTCTCTCTCTCTCTGCAGTATTATATTCTCTTTCTCTCTCTCTCTGCAGTATTATATTCTCTCTCTCTGCAGTATTATATTCTCTCTCTCTCTGCAGTATTATATTCTCTCTCTCTGCAGTATTATATTCTCTCTCTCTCTCTCTCTCTCTCTCTCTCTCTCTGCAGTATTATATTCTCTCTCTCTCTCTCTGCAGTATTATATTCTCTCTCTCTCTGCAGTATTATATTCTCTCTCTCTGCAGTATTATATTCTCTCTCTCTCTGCAGTATTATATTCTCTCTCTCTCTCTCTCTCTCTGCAGTATTATATTCTCTCTCTCTCTGCAGTATTATATTCTCTCTCTCTCTCTCTGCAGTATTATATTCTCTTTCTCTCTCTCTCTGCAGTATTATATTCTCTCTCTCTCTGCAGTATTATATTCTCTCTCTCTCTCTCTCTGCAGTATTATATTCTCTCTCTCTCTGCAGTATTATATTCTCTCTCTCTCTCTCTCTGCAGTATTATATTCTCTCTCTCTCTCTCTGCAGTATTATATTCTCTCTCTCTCTCTCTCTGCAGTATTATATTCTCTCTCTCTCTCTCTCTCTCTCTCTCTGCAGTATTATATTCTCTCTCTCTCTGCAGTATTATATTCTCTCTCTCTCTCTCTGCAGTATTATATTCTCTCTCTCTCTCTCTGCAGTATTATATTCTCTCTCTCTCTCTCTCTGCAGTATTATATTCTCTCTCTCTCTCTCTGCAGTATTATATTCTCTTTCTCTCTCTCTCTGCAGTATTATATTCTCTCTCTCTGCAGTATTATATTCTCTCTCTCTCTGCAGTATTATATTCTCTCTCTCTCTCTCTGCAGTATTATATTCTCTCTCTCTCTCTCTCTCTCTCTCTCTGCAGTATTATATTCTCTCTCTCTCTCAGCAGTATTATATTCTCTCTCTCTCTCTCTGCAGTATTATATTGTCTCTCTCTCTCTCTCTGCAGTATTATATTCTCTCTTTCTCTCTCTCTCTCCAGTATTATATTCTCTCTCTCTCTCTCCAGTATTATATTCTCTCTCTCTCTCTCTGCAGTATTATATGCTCTTTCTCTCTCTCTCTGCAGTATTATATTCTCTCTCTCTCTGCAGTATTATATTCTCTCTCTCTCTCTCTGCAGTATTATATTCTCTCTCTCTCTGCAGTATTATATTCTCTCTCTCTCTCTCTCTCTCTGCAGTATTATATTCTCTCTCTCTCTGCAGTATTATATTCTCTCTCTCTCTCTCTGCAGTATTATATTCTCTTTCTCTCTCTCTCTGCAGTATTATATTCTCTCTCTCTCTGCAGTATTATATTCTCTCTCTCTCTCTCTCTGCAGTATTATATTCTCTCTCTCTCTGCAGTATTATATTCTCTCTCTCTCTCTCTCTGCAGTATTATATTCTCTCTCTCTCTCTCTGCAGTATTATATTCTCTCTCTCTCTCTCTCTGCAGTATTATATTCTCTCTCTCTCTCTCTCTCTCTCTCTCTCTCTCTCTCTGCAGTATTATATTCTCTCTCTCTCTGCAGTATTATATTCTCTCTCTCTCTCTCTGCAGTATTATATTCTCTCTCTCTCTCTCTCTGCAGTATTATATTCTCTCTCTCTCTCTCTCTGCAGTATTATATTCTCTCTCTCTCTCTCTGCAGTATTATATTCTCTTTCTCTCTCTCTCTGCAGTATTATATTCTCTCTCTCTGCAGTATTATATTCTCTCTCTCTCTGCAGTATTATATTCTCTCTCTCTGCAGTATTATATTCTCTCTCTCTCTCTCTCTCTCTCTCTCTCTGCAGTATTATATTCTCTCTCTCTCTCTCTGCAGTATTATATTCTCTCTCTCTCTGCAGTATTATATTCTCTCTCTCTGCAGTATTATATTCTCTCTCTCTCTGCAGTATTATATTCTCTCTCTCTCTCTCTCTCTCTGCAGTATTATATTCTCTCTCTCTCTGCAGTATTATATTCTCTCTCTCTCTCTCTGCAGTATTATATTCTCTTTCTCTCTCTCTCTGCAGTATTATATTCTCTCTCTCTCTGCAGTATTATATTCTCTCTCTCTCTCTCTCTGCAGTATTATATTCTCTCTCTCTCTGCAGTATTATATTCTCTCTCTCTCTCTCTCTGCAGTATTATATTCTCTCTCTCTCTCTCTGCAGTATTATATTCTCTCTCTCTCTCTCTGCAGTATTATATTCTCTCTCTCTCTCTCTCTCTCTGCAGTATTATATTCTCTCTCTCTCTGCAGTATTATATTCTCTCTCTCTCTCTCTGCAGTATTATATTCTCTCTCTCTCTCTCTGCAGTATTATATTCTCTCTCTCTCTCTCTCTGCAGTATTATATTCTCTCTCTCTCTCTCTGCAGTATTATATTCTCTTTCTCTCTCTCTCTGCAGTATTATATTCTCTCTCTCTGCAGTATTATATTCTCTCTCTCTCTGCAGTATTATATTCTCTCTCTCTGCAGTATTATATTCTCTCTCTCTCTCTCTCTCTCTCTCTCTCTCTCTCTCTGCAGTATTATATTCTCTCTCTCTCTCTCTGCAGTATTATATTCTCTCTCTCTCTGCAGTATTATATTCTCTCTCTCTGCAGTATTATATTCTCTCTCTCTCTGCAGTATTATATTCTCTCTCTCTCTGCAGTATTATATTCTCTCTCTCTCTCTCTCTCTCTCTCTCTCTCTGCAGTATTATATTCTCTCTCTCTCTCTCTCTCTGCAGTATTATATTCTCTCTCTCTCTGCAGTATTATATTCGCTCTCTCTCTCTCTGCAGTATTATATTCTCTCTCTCTCTCTACAGTATTATATTCTCTCTCTCTCTCTCTCTCTCTCTCTCTGCAGTATTATATTCTCTCTCTCTCTGCTGTATTATATTCTCTTTCTCTCTCTCTCTGCAGTATTATATTGTCTCTCTCTGCAGTATTATATTCTCTCTCTCTCTCTCTCTCTCTCTCTCTGCAGTATTATATTCTCTCTCTCTCTGCAGTATTATATTCTCTCTCTCTCTCTGCAGTATTATATTCTCTCTCTCTGTAGTATTATATTCTCTCTCTCTGTAGTATTATATTCTCTCTCTCTGCAGTATTATATTCTCTCTCTCTCTGCAGTATTATATTCTCTCTCTCTGCAGTATTATATTCTCTCTCTCTCTCTCTCTCTCTCTCTCTCTTTAGTATTATATTCTCTCTCTCTCTCTCTGCAGTATTATATTCTCTCTCTCTGCAGTATTATATTCTCTCTCTCTCTCTCTCTCTGCAGTATTATATTCTCTCTCTCTCTCTCTCTGTCTCTCTGCAGTATTATATTCTCTCTCTCTCTCTCTGCAGTATTATATTCTCTCTCTCTCTGCAGTATTATATTCTCTCTCTCTCTGCAGTATTATATTCTCTCTCTCTCTCTCTCTCTCTCTGCAGTATTATATTCTCTCTCTCTCTCTCTCTCTCTCTGCAGTATTATATTCTCTCTCTCTCTCTGCAGTATTATATTCTCTCTCTCTCTGCAGTATTATATTCGCTCTCTCTCTCTCTGCAGTATTATATTCTCTCTCTCTCTCTACAGTATTATATTCTCTCTCTCTCTCTCTCTCTCTCTCTCTCTCTGCAGTATTATATTCTCTCTCTCTCTGCAGTATTATATTCTCTTTCTCTCTCTCTCTGCAGTATTATATTCTCTCTCTCTCTCTCTCTCTCTGCAGTATTATATTCTCTCTCTCTCTGCAGTATTATATTATCTCTCCCTCTCTGCAGTATTATATTCTCTCTCTCTCTCTCTCTCTCTGCAGTATTATATTCTCTCTCTCTCTCTCTCTCTGCAGTATTATATTCTCTCTCTCTCTCTCTCTGCAGTATTATATTCTCTTTCTCTCTCTCTCTGCAGTATTATATTCTCTCTCTCTCTGCAGTATTATATTCTCTCTCTCTGCAGTATTATATTCTCTTTCTCTCTCTCTCTGCAGTATTATATTCTCTCTCTCTCTTCAGTATTATATTCTCTCTCTCTCTGCAGTATTATATTCTCTCTCTCTCTCTCTGCAGTATTATATTCTCTCTCTCTGCAGTATTATATTCTCTCTCTCTCTCTCTGCAGTATTATATTCTCTCTCTCTCTCTCTCTCTCTCTCTCTCTCTCTCTCTCTCTCTGCAGTATTATATTCGCTCTCTCTCTCTCTGCAGTATTATATTCTCTCTCTCTCTCTCTCTGCAGTATTATATTCTCTCTCTCTCTCTCTCTCTCTCTCTGCAGTATTATATTCGCTCTCTCTCTCTCTGCAGTATTATATTCTCTCTCTCTCTCTCTCTGCAGTATTATATTCTCTCTCTCTCTGCAGTATTATATTCTCTCTCTCTCTCTCTCTCTCTCTGCAGTATTATATTCTCTCTCTCTGCAGTATTATATTCTCTCTCTCTCTCTCTGCAGTATTATATTCTATCTCTCTGCAGTATTATATTCTCTCTGTCTCTCTCTGCAGTATTATATTCTCTCTGTCTCTCTCTGCAGTATTATATTCTCTCTCTCTCTCTCTGCAGTATTATATTCTCTCTCTCTCTCTCTGCAGTATTATATGCTCTTTCTCTCTCTCTCTGCAGTATTATATTCTCTCTCTCTCTCTCTCTGCAGTATTATATTCTCACTCTCTCTGCAGTATTATATTCTCTCTCTCTCTCTCTCTCTCTCTTTAGTATTATATTCTCTCTCTCTCTCTCTGCAGTATTATATTCTCTCTCTCTGCAGTATTATATTCTCTCTCTCTCTCTCTCTCTGCAGTATTATATTCTCTCTCTCTCTCTCTCTCTCTGTCTCTCTGCAGTATTATATTCTCTCTCTCTCTCTCTGCAGTATTATATTCTCTCTCTCTCTGCAGTATTATATTCTCTCTCTCTCTGCAGTATTATATTCTCTCTCTCTCTCTCTCTCTCTCTCTCTCTGCAGTATTATATTCTCTCTCTCTCTCTCTCTCTCTGCAGTATTATATTCTCTCTCTCTCTCTGCAGTATTATATTCTCTCTCTCTCTGCAGTATTATATTCGCTCTCTCTCTCTCTGCAGTATTATATTCTCTCTCTCTCTCTACAGTATTATATTCTCTCTCTCTCTCTCTCTCTCTCTCTCTCTCTCTCTCTGCAGTATTATATTCTCTCTCTCTCTGCAGTATTATATTCTCTTTCTCTCTCTCTCTGCAGTATTATATTCTCTCTCTCTCTCTCTCTCTCTGCAGTATTATATTCTCTCTCTCTCTGCAGTATTATATTATCTCTCCCTCTCTGCAGTATTATATTCTCTCTCTCTCTCTCTCTCTCTGCAGTATTATATTCTCTCTCTCTCTCTCTCTGCAGTATTATATTCTCTCTCTCTCTCTCTCTGCAGTATTATATTCTCTTTCTCTCTCTCTCTGCAGTATTATATTCTCTCTCTCTCTGCAGTATTATATTCTCTCTCTCTGCAGTATTATATTCTCTTTCTCTCTCTCTCTGCAGTATTATATTCTCTCTCTCTCTTCAGTATTATATTCTCTCTCTCTCTGCAGTATTATATTCTCTCTCTCTCTCTCTCTGCAGTATTATATTCTCTCTCTCTGCAGTATTATATTCTCTCTCTCTCTCTCTCTCTGCAGTATTATATTCTCTCTCTCTCTCTCTCTCTCTCTCTCTCTCTCTCTCTCTCTCTGCAGTATTATATTCGCTCTCTCTCTCTCTGCAGTATTATATTCTCTCTCTCTCTCTCTCTCTGCAGTATTATATTCTCTCTCTCTCTCTCTCTCTCTCTCTGCAGTATTATATTCGCTCTCTCTCTCTCTGCAGTATTATATTCTCTCTCTCTCTCTCTCTCTGCAGTATTATATTCTCTCTCTCTCTGCAGTATTATATTCTCTCTCTCTCTCTCTCTCTCTCTGCAGTATTATATTCTCTCTCTCTGCAGTATTATATTCTCTCTCTCTCTCTCTGCAGTATTATATTCTATCTCTCTGCAGTATTATATTCTCTCTGTCTCTCTCTGCAGTATTATATTCTCTCTGTCTCTCTCTGCAGTATTATATTCTCTCTCTCTCTCTCTGCAGTATTATATTCTCTCTCTCTCTCTCTGCAGTATTATATGCTCTTTCTCTCTCTCTCTGCAGTATTATATTCTCTCTCTCTCTCTCTCTGCAGTATTATATTCTCTCTCTCTGCAGTATTATATTCTCTCTCTCTCTCTCTCTGCAGTATTATATTCTCTTTCTCTCTCTCTCTGCAGTATTATATTCTCTCTCTCTCTGCAGTATTATATTCTCTCTCTCTCTCTCTGCAGTATTATATTCTCTCTCTCTCTGCAGTATTATATTCTCTCTCTCTCTCTCTCTCTGCAGTATTATATTCTCTCTCTCTCTGCAGTATTATATTCTCTCTCTCTCTCTCTCTCTGCAGTATTATATTCTCTCTCTCTCTGCAGTATTATATTCTCTCTCTCTCTGCAGTATTATATTCTCTCTCTCTCTCTCTCTCTCTCTGCTCTGCCAGTATTATATTCTCTCTCTCTCTCTCTCTCTGCAGTATTATATTCTCTCTCTCTCTCTGCAGTATTATATTCTCTCTCTCTCTGCAGTATTATATTCGCTCTCTCTCTCTCTTCTCTCTCTCTCTCTTACAGTATTATATTCTCTCTCTCTCTCTGCAGTATTATATTCTCTCTCTCTCTCTCTGCAGTATTATATTCTCTCTCTCTCTCTTTCTTGCAGTATTATATTCTCTCTCTCTCTGCAGTATTATATTCTCTTTCTCTCTCTCTCTGCAGTATTATATTCTCTCTCTCTCTCTCTCTCTCTGCAGTATTATATTCTCTCTATCTCTCCCTCTCTGCAGTATTATATTCTCTCTCTCTCTCTCTCTCTCTGCAGTATTATATTCTCTCTCTCTCTCTCTCTGCAGTATTATATTCTCTCTCTCTCTCTCTCTGCAGTATTATATTCTCTTTCTCTCTCTCTCTGCAGTATTATATTCTCTCTCTCTCTGCAGTATTATATTCTCTCTCTCTGCAGTATTATATTCTCTTTCTCTCTCTCTCTGCAGTATTATATTCTCTCTCTCTCTTCAGTATTATATTCTCTCTCTCTCTGCAGTATTATATTCTCTCTCTCTCTCTCTCTGCAGTATTATATTCTCTCTCTCTGCAGTATTATATTCTCTCTCTCTCTCTCTCTGCAGTATTATATTCTCTCTCTCTCTCTCTCTCTCTCTCTGCAGTATTATATTCGCTCTCTCTCTCTCTGCAGTATTATATTCTCTCTCTCTCTCTCTCTGCAGTATTATATTCTCTCTCTCTCTCTCTCTCTCTCTGCAGTATTATATTCGCTCTCTCTCTCTCTGCAGTATTATATTCTCTCTCTCTCTCTCTCTGCAGTATTATATTCTCTCTCTCTCTGCAGTATTATATTCTCTCTCTCTCTCTCTCTCTCTCTGCAGTATTATATTCTCTCTCTCTGCAGTATTATATTCTCTCTCTCTCTCTCTGCAGTATTATATTCTATCTCTCTGCAGTATTATATTCTCTCTGTCTCTCTATGCAGTATTATATTCTCTCTGTCTCTCTCTGCAGTATTATATTCTCTCTCTCTCTCTCTGCAGTATTATATTCTCTCTCTCTCTCTCTGCAGTATTATATTCTCTCTCTCTCTCTCCGCAGTATTATATTCTCTCTCTCTCTGCAGTATTATATTCTCTCTCTCTCTGCAGTATTATATTCTCTCTCTCTCTCTCTCTCTCTGCAGTATTATATTCTCTCTCTCTCTCTCTCTCTCTCTCTCTCTCTCTGCAGTATTATATTCTCTCTCTCTCTCTCTCTCTCTGCAGTATTATATTCTCTCTCTCTCTCTCTCTCTCTCTCTCTCTCTGCAGTATTATATTCTCTCTCTCTCTCTCTCTGCAGTATTATATTCTCTCTTTCTCTCTCTCTCTCCAGTATTATATTCTCTCTCTCTCTCTCTGCAGTATTATATTCTCTCTCTCTCTCTCTGCAGTATTATATTCTCTCTCTCTCTCTCTCTCTCTCTCTCTCTCTGCAGTATTATATTCTCTCTCTCTCTCTCTCTCTCTCTCTCTCTGCAGTATTATATTGTCTCTCTCTCTCTCTCTCTCTCTCTCTGCAGTATTATATTCTCTCTCTCTCTCTCTCTCTCTCTCTGCAGTATTATATTCTCTCTCTCTCTCTCTCTCTCTCTCTGCAGTATTATATTCTCTTTCTCTCTCTCTCTGCAGTATTATATTCTCTCTCTCTCTCTCTGCAGTATTATATTCTCTCTCTCTCTCTCTGCAGTATTATATTCTCTCTCTCTCTCTCTGCAGTATTATATTCTCTCTCTCTCTCTCTGCAGTATTATATTCTCTCTCTCTCTCTCTCTGCAGTATTATATTCTCTCTCTCTCTCTGCAGTATTATATTCTCTCTCTCTCTCTCTGCAGTATTATATTCTCTCTCTCTCTCTCTCTCTCTCTCTGCAGTATTATATTCTCTCTCTCTCTCTCTCTCTCTCTCTCTCTGCAGTATTATATTCTCTCTCTCTCTCTCTCTCTCTCTCTCTCTCTCTCTGCAGTATTATATTCTCTCTCTCTCTCTCTCTCTCTCTCTCTGCAGTATTATATTCTCTCTCTCTCTCTCTCTCTCTCTCTCTGCAGTATTATATTCTCTCTCTCTCTCTCTCTCTCTCTCTCTCTCTCTCTCTCTGCAGTATTATATTCTCTCTCTCTCTCTCTCTCTCTCTCTCTGCAGTATTATATTCTCTCTCTCTCTCTCTCTCTCTCTCTCTCTCTCTGCAGTATTATATTCTCTCTCTCTCTCTCTCTCTCTCTCTCTGCAGTATTATATTCTCTCTCTCTCTCTCTCTCTCTCTCTCTCTCTCTCTCTGCAGTATTATATTCTCTCTCTCTCTCTCTCTCTCTCTCTCTCTCTGCAGTATTATATTCTCTCTCTCTCTCTCTCTCTCTCTCTCTCTGCAGTATTATATTCTCTCTCTCTCTCTCTCTCTCTCTCTCTCTGCAGTATTATATTCTCTCTCTCTCTCTCTCTCTGCAGTATTATATTCTCTCTTTCTCTCTCTCTCTCCAGTATTATATTCTCTCTCTCTCTCTCTCTCTCTGCAGTATTATATTCTCTCTCTCTCTCTCTGCAGTATTATATTCTCTCTCTCTCTGCAGTATTATATTCTCTCTCTCTCTCTCTCTCTCTCTCTGCAGTATTATATTCTCTCTCTCTCTCTCTCTCTCTCTGCAGTATTATATTCTCTCTCTCTCTCTCTCTCTCTCTCTCTCTCTCTCTCTCTGCAGTATTATATTCTCTCTCTCTCTCTCTCTCTCTCTCTGCAGTATTATATTCTCTTTCTCTCTCTCTCTGCAGTATTATATTCTCTCTCTCTCTGCAGTATTATATTCTCTCTCTCTCTCTGCAGTATTATATTCTCTCTCTCTCTCTCTGCAGTATTATATTCTCTCTCTCTCTCTCTCTCTCTCTCTCTCTGCAGTATTATATTCTCTCTCTCTCTCTCTCTCTCTTTCTCTGCAGTATTATATTCTCTCTCTCTCTCTCTCTCTCTCTCTCTCTCTCTGCAGTATTATATTCTCTCTCTCTCTCTGCAGTATTATATTCTCTCTCTCTCTCTCTGCAGTATTATATTCTCTCTCTCTCTGCAGTATTATATTCTCTCTCTCTGCAGTATTATATTCTCTCTCTCTCTCTCTCTCTCTCTCTCTCTCTCTGCAGTATTATATTCTCTCTCTCTCTCTGCAGTATTATATTCTCTCTCTCTCTCTCTCTCTCTCTCTGTAGTATTATATTGTCTCTCTCTCTCTCTCTGCAGTATTATATTCTCTCTCTCTCTCTCTCTCTCTGCAGTATTATATTCTCTCTCTCTCTCTCTGCAGTATTATATTCTCTCTCTCTCTGCAGTATTATATTCTCTCTCTCTCTCTCTGCAGTATTATATTCTCTCTCTCTCTGCAGTATTATATTCTCTCTCTCTCTGCAGTATTATATTCTCTCTCTCTCTCTCTGCAGTATTATATTCTCTCTCTCTCTCTCTCTCCAGTATTATATTCTCTCTCTCTCTCTCTCTGCAGTATTATATTCTCTCTCTCTCTCTCTCTGCAGTATTATATTCTCTCTCTCTCTCTCTCTCTGTAGTATTATATTCTCTCTCTCTCTCTCTGCAGTATTATATTCTCTCTCTCTCTCTCTCTGCAGTATTATATTCTCTCTCTCTCTCTCTCTGCAGTATTATATTCTCTCTCTCTGTAGTATTATATTCTCTCTCTCTCTCTCTGCAGTATTATATTCTCTCTCTCTCTGCAGTATTATATTCTCTCTCTCTCTGCAGTATTATATTCTCTCTCTCTCTGCAGTATTATATTCTCTCTCTCTCTCTCTCTCTCTCTCTGCAGTATTATATTCTCTCTCTCTCTCTCTGCAGTATTATATTCTCTCTCTCTCTGCAGTATTATATTCGCTCTCTCTCTCTCTGCAGTATTATATTCTCTCTCTCTCTCTACAGTATTATATTCTCTCTCTCTCTCTCTCTCTCTCTCTGCAGTATTATATTCTCTCTCTCTCTGCAGTATTATATTCTCTCTCTCTCTCTCTGCAGTATTATATTCTCTCTCTCTCTGCAGTATTATATTCTCTCTCTCTCTCTCTCTGCAGTATTATATTCTCTCTCTCTCTCTCTCTCTCTCTGCAGTATTATATTCTCTCTCTCTCTCTGCAGTATTATATTCTCTTTCTCTCTCTCTCTGCAGTATTATATTCTCTCTCTCTCTGCAGTATTATATTCTCTTTCTCTCTCTCTCTGCAGTATTATATTCTCTTTCTCTCTCTCTCTGCAGTATTATATTCTCTCTCTCTCTCTCTGCAGTATTATATTCTCTCTCTCTCTGCAGTATTATATTCTCTCTCTCTCTGCAGTATTATATTCTCTCTCTCTCTCTCTCTCTGCAGTATTATATTCTCTCTCTCTCTCTCTCTCCAGTATTATATTCTCTCTCTCTCTCTCTCTGCAGTATTATATTCTCTCTCTCTCTCTCTCTCTGCAGTATTATATTCTCTCTCTCTCTGCAGTATTATATTCTCTCTCTCTCTCTCTGCAGTATTATATTCTCTCTCTCTCTGCAGTATTATATTCTCTCTCTCTCTCTGCAGTATTATATTCTCTCTCTCTCTCTCTCTCTCTGCAGTATTATATTCTCTCTCTCTCTCTCTGCAGTATTATATTCTCTCTCTCTCTGCAGTATTATATTCTCTTTCTCTCTCTCTCTGCAGTATTATATTCTCTCTCTCTCTGCAGTATTATATTCTCTCTCTCTCTGCAGTATTATATTCTCTCTCTCTCTCTGCAGTATTATATTCTCTCTCTCTCTCTCTCTGCAGTATTATATTCTCTCTCTCTGCAGTATTATATTCTCTCTCTCTCTCTCTCTGCAGTATTATATTCTCTCTCTCTCTGCAGTATTATATTCTCTCTCTCTCTCTCTCTGCAGTATTATATTCTCTCTCTCTCTCTCTCTCTCTGCAGTATTATATTCTCTCTCTCTCTCTGCAGTATTATATTCTCTCTCTCTCTCTGCAGTATTATATTCTCTCTCTCTCTCTCTGCAGTATTATATTCTCTCTCTCTCTCTCTCTCTCTCTCTGCAGTATTATATTCTCTCTCTCTCTCTGCAGTATTATATTCTCTCTCTCTGCAGTATTATATTCTCTCTCTCTGCAGTATTATATTCTCTCTCTCTGCAGTATTATATTCTCTCTCTCTGCAGTATTATATTCTCTCTCTCTGCAGTATTATATTCTCTCTCTCTGCAGTATTATATTCTCTTTCTCTCTCTCTGCAGTATTATATTCTCTCTCTCTCTCTCTCTGTCTCTCTGCAGTATTATATTCTCTCTCTCTCTCTCTGCAGTATTATATTCTCTCTCTCTCTCTGCAGTATTATATTCTCTCTCTCTCTCTCTCTCTGCAGTATTATATTCTCTCTCTCTCTCTGCAGTATTATATTCTCTCTCTCTCTGCAGTATTATATTCTCTCTCTCTCTCTCTGCAGTATTATATTCTCTTTCTCTCTCTCTCTGCAGTATTATATTCTCTCTCTCTCGCCAGTATTATATTCTCTCTCTCTCTCTCTGCAGTATTATATTCTCTCTCTCTCTGCAGTATTATATTCTCTCTCTCTCTGCAGTATTATATTCTCTCTCTCTCTCTCTCTGCAGTATTATATTCTCTCTCTCTCTCTCTTTCTCTCCAGTATTATATTCTCTCTCTCTCTCTCTCTGCAGTATTATATTCTCTCTCTCTCTCTCTCTCTGCAGTATTATATTCTCTCTCTCTCTGCAGTATTATATTCTCTCTCTCTCTCTCTGCAGTATTATATTCTCTCTCTCTCTGCAGTATTATATTCTCTCTCTCTCTCTCTGCAGTATTATATTCTCTCTCTCTCTCTCTCTCTCTCTGCAGTATTATATTCTCTCTCTCTCTCTCTGCAGTATTATATTCTCTCTCTCTCTGCAGTATTATATTCTCTTTCTCTCTCTCTCTGCAGTATTATATTCTCTCTCTCTCTGCAGTATTATATTCTCTCTCTCTCTGCAGTATTATATTCTCTCTCTCTCTCTGCAGTATTATATTCTCTCTCTCTCTCTCTGCAGTATTATATTCTCTCTCTCTGCAGTATTATATTCTCTCTCTCTCTCTCTCTGCAGTATTATATTCTCTCTCTCTCTGCAGTATTATATTCTCTCTCTCTCTCTCTGCAGTATTATATTCTCTCTCTCTCTCTCTCTCTGCAGTATTATATTCTCTCTCTCTCTCTGCAGTATTATATTCTCTCTCTCTCTCTGCAGTATTATATTCTCTCTCTCTCTCTGCAGTATTATATTCTCTCTCTCTCTCTCTCTCTCTCTCTGCAGTATTATATTCTCTCTCTCTCTCTGCAGTATTATATTCTCTCTCTCTGCAGTATTATATTCTCTCTCTCTGCAGTATTATATTCTCTCTCTCTGCAGTATTATATTCTCTCTCTCTGCAGTATTATATTCTCTCTCTCTGCAGTATTATATTCTCTTTCTCTCTCTCTGCAGTATTATATTCTCTCTCTCTCTCTCTCTGTCTCTCTGCAGTATTATATTCTCTCTCTCTCTCTCTGCAGTATTATATTCTCTCTCTCTCTCTGCAGTATTATATTCTCTCTCTCTCTCTCTCTCTGCAGTATTATATTCTCTCTCTCTCTCTGCAGTATTATATTCTCTCTCTCTCTCTGCAGTATTATATTCTCTCTCTCTCTCTGCAGTATTATATTCTCTCTCTCTCTGCAGTATTATATTCTCTCTCTCTCTCTCTGCAGTATTATATTCTCTTTCTCTCTCTCTCTGCAGTATTATATTCTCTCTCTCTCTCTGCAGTATTATATTCGCTCTCTCTCTCTCTGCAGTATTATATTCTCTCTCTCTCTCTGCAGTATTATATTCTCTCTCTCTCTCTCTCTCTCTGCAGTATTATATTCTCTCTCTCTCTGCAGTATTATATTCTCTTTCTCTCTCTCTGCAGTATTATATTCTCTCTCTCTCTGCAGTATTATATTCTCTCTCTCTCTGCAGTATTATATTCTCTCTCTCTCTCTCTGCAGTATTATATTCTCTCTCTCTCTCTCTCTCTCTGCAGTATTATATTCTCTCTCTCTCTCTCTCTCTCTCTCTCTCTCTGCAGTATTATATTCTCTCTCTCTGCAGTATTATATTCTCTCTCTCTCTCTCTGCAGTATTATATTCTCTCTCTCTCTCTCTCTCTCTCTCTCTCTCTCTCTCTCTCTCTCTCTCTCTGCAGTATTATATTCTCTCTCTCTGCAGTATTATATTCTCTCTCTCTCTCTCTGCAGTATTATATTCTCTCTCTCTCTCTCTCTGCAGTATTATATTCTCTCTCTCTCTCTGCAGTATTATATTCTCTCTCTCTCTCTCTCTCTCTCTCTGCAGTATTATATTCTCTCTCTCTCTCTCTCTCTCTCTCTCTCTCTCTGCAGTATTATATTCTCTCTCTCTCTGCAGTATTATATTCTCTTTCTCTCTCTCTCTGCAGTATTATATTCTCTCTCTCTGCAGTATTATATTCTCTCTCTCTCTGCAGTATTATATTCTCTTTCTCTCTCTCTCTGCAGTATTATATTCTCTCTCTCTGCAGTATTATATTCGCTCTCTCTCTCTCTCTGCAGTATTATATTCTCTTTCTCTCTGCAGTATTATATTCTCTCTCTCTCTGCAGTATTATATTCTCTCTCTCTCTCTGCAGTATTATATTCTCTCTCTCTCTCTCTGCAGTATTATATTCTCTCTCTCTCTCTGCAGTATTATATTCTCTCTCTCTCTCTCTCTGCAGTATTATATTCTCTCTCTCTCTGCAGTATTATATTCTCTCTCTCTCTGCAGTATTATATTCTCTCTCTCTGCAGTATTATATTCTCTCTCTCTCTCTCTGCAGTATTATATTCTCTCTCTCTCTCTCTGCAGTATTATATTCTCTCTCTCTCTCTCTCTCTCTCTGCAGTATTATATTCTCTCTCTCTGCAGTATTATATTCTCTCTCTCTGCAGTATTATATTCTCTCTCTCTCTCTCTCTGCAGTATTATATTCTCTCTCTCTCTCTCTCTCTCTCTCTCTGCAGTATTATATTCTCTCTCTCTCTCTCTCTGCAGTATTATATTCTCTTTCTCTCTCTCTCTGCAGTATTATATTCTCTCTCTCTCTCTCTCTGCAGTATTATATTCTCTCTCTCTCTCTCTCTCTCTCTCTCTCTCTCTCTCTGCAGTATTATATTCTCTTTCTCTCTCTCTCTGCAGTATTATATTCTCTCTCTCTCTCTCTCTCTCTGCAGTATTATATTCTCTCTCTCTGCAGTATTATATTCTCTCTCTCTCTCTCTGCAGTATTATATTCTCTCTCTCTGCAGTATTATATTCTCTCTCTCTGCAGTATTATATTCTCTCTCTCTGCAGTATTATATTCTCTCTCTCTACAGTATTATATTCTCTTTCTCTCTCTCTGCAGTATTATATTCTCTCTCTCTCTCTCTCTGTCTCTCTGCAGTATTATATTCTCTCTCTCTCTCTCTGCAGTATTATATTCTCTCTCTCTCTCTGCAGTATTATATTCTCTCTCTCTCTCTCTCTCTCTGCAGTATTATATTCTCTCTCTCTCTCTGCAGTATTATATTCTCTCTCTCTCTCTGCAGTATTATATTCTCTCTCTCTCTGCAGTATTATATTCTCTCTCTCTCTCTCTGCAGTATTATATTCTCTTTCTCTCTCTCTCTGCAGTATTATATTCTCTCTCTCTCTCTGCAGTATTATATTCGCTCTCTCTCTCTCTGCAGTATTATATTCTCTCTCTCTCTCTGCAGTATTATATTCTCTCTCTCTCTCTCTCTCTCTCTCTCTGCAGTATTATATTCTCTCTCTCTCTGCAGTATTATATTCTCTTTCTCTCTCTCTGCAGTATTATATTCTCTCTCTCTCTGCAGTATTATATTCTCTCTCTCTCTGCAGTATTATATTCTCTCTCTCTCTCTCTGCAGTATTATATTCTCTCTCTCTCTCTCTCTCTCTCTCTCTGCAGTATTATATTCTCTCTCTCTCTCTCTCTCTCTCTCTGCAGTATTATATTCTCTCTCTCTGCAGTATTATATTCTCTCTCTCTCTCTCTGCAGTATTATATTCTCTCTCTCTCTCTCTCTCTCTGCAGTATTATATTCTCTCTCTCTCTCTCTCTCTCTCTCTCTCTGCAGTATTATATTCTCTCTCTCTGCAGTATTATATTCTCTCTCTCTCTCTCTGCAGTATTATATTCTCTCTCTCTCTCTCTCTGCAGTATTATATTCTCTCTCTCTCTCTGCAGTATTATATTCTCTCTCTCTCTCTCTCTCTCTCTCTCTCTCTCTCTCTGCAGTATTATATTCTCTCTCTCTCTCTCTCTCTCTCTCTCTCTCTGCAGTATTATATTCTCTCTCTCTCTGCAGTATTATATTCTCTTTCTCTCTCTCTCTGCAGTATTATATTCTCTCTCTCTGCAGTATTATATTCTCTCTCTCTCTGCAGTATTATATTCTCTTTCTCTCTCTCTCTGCAGTATTATATTCTCTCTCTCTGCAGTATTATATTCGCTCTCTCTCTCTCTCTGCAGTATTATATTCTCTTTCTCTCTGCAGTATTATATTCTCTCTCTCTCTGCAGTATTATATTCTCTCTCTCTCTCTGCAGTATTATATTCTCTCTCTCTCTCTCTGCAGTATTATATTCTCTCTCTCTCTCTGCAGTATTATATTCTCTCTCTCTCTCTCTCTGCAGTATTATATTCTCTCTCTCTCTGCAGTATTATATTCTCTCTCTCTGCAGTATTATATTCTCTCTCTCTCTCTCTGCAGTATTATATTCTCTCTCTCTCTCTCTGCAGTATTATATTCTCTCTCTCTCTGCAGTATTATATTCTCTCTCTCTCTCTCTCTCTCTCTGCAGTATTATATTCTCTCTCTCTGCAGTATTATATTCTCTCTCTCTGCAGTATTATATTCTCTCTCTCTCTCTCTCTGCAGTATTATATTCTCTCTCTCTCTCTCTCTCTCTCTCTCTCTGCAGTATTATATTCTCTCTCTCTCTCTCTCTGCAGTATTATATTCTCTTTCTCTCTCTCTCTGCAGTATTATATTCTCTCTCTCTCTCTCTCTGCAGTATTATATTCTCTCTCTCTCTCTCTCTCTCTCTCTCTCTCTCTCTGCAGTATTATATTCTCTTTCTCTCTCTCTCTGCAGTATTATATTCTCTCTCTCTCTCTCTCTCTCTGCAGTATTATATTCTCTCTCTCTGCAGTATTATATTCTCTCTCTCTCTCTCTGCAGTATTATATTCTCTCTCTCTCTCTCTGCAGTATTATATTCTCTCTCTCTCTCTCTGCAGTATTATATTCTCTCTCTCTGCAGTATTATATTCTCTCTCTCTGCAGTATTATATTCTCTCTCTCTCTCTCTCTCTCTCTCTCTCTCTCTCTGCAGTATTATATTGTCTCTCTCTCTCTCTCTCTCTCTCTCTGCAGTATTATATTCTCTCTCTCTCTGCAGTATTATATTCTCTTTCTCTCTCTCTCTCTGCAGTATTATATTCTCTTTCTCTCTCTCTCTGCAGTATTATATTCTCTCTCTCTGCAGTATTATATTCTCTCTCTCTCTGCAGTATTATATTCTCTTTCTCTCTCTCTCTGCAGTATTATATTCTTTCTCTCTGCAGTATTATATTCTCTCTCTCTCTCTCTGCAGTATTATATTCTCTTTCTCTCTGCAGTATTATATTCTCTCTCTCTCTGCAGTATTATATTCTCTCTCTCTCTCTCTGCAGTATTATATTCTCTCTCTCTCTCTGCAGTATTATATTCTCTCTCTCTCTCTCTGCAGTATTATATTCTCTCTCTCTCTCTGCAGTATTATATTCTCTCTCTCTCTCTCTCTGCAGTATTATATTCTCTCTCTCTCTGCAGTATTATATTCTCTCTCTCTCTGCAGTATTATATTCTCTCTCTCTCTGCAGTATTATATTCTCTCTCTCTCTGCAGTATTATATTCTCTCTCTCTCTGCAGTATTATATTCTCTCTCTCTCTGCAGTATTATATTCTCTCTCTCTCTGCAGTATTATATTCTCTCTCTCTCTGCAGTATTATATTCTCTCTCTCTGCAGTATTATATTCTCTCTCTCTCTGCAGTATTATATTCTCTCTCTCTCTCTCTCTCTCTCTCTCTGCAGTATTATATTCTCTCTCTCTCTCTCTCTCTGCAGTATTATATTCTCTCTCTCTCTCTCTCTCTCTCTCTCTCTCTGCAGTATTATATTCTCTCTCTCTCTCTCTCTCTGCAGTATTATATTCTCTCTCTCTCTCTCTCTCTCTCTCTCTCTCTCTCTGCAGTATTATATTCTCTCTCTCTCTCTCTGCAGTATTATATTCTCTCTCTCTCTCTCTCTCTCTCTCTCTCTCTCTGCAGTATTATATTCTCTCTCTCTCTCTCTCTCTGCAGTATTATATTCTCTCTCTCTCTCTCTCTCTCTCTCTCTGCAGTATTATATTCTCTCTCTCTCTCTCTCTCTCTCTCTCTCTCTCTCTGCAGTATTATATTCTCTCTCTCTCTCTCTCTCTGCAGTATTATATTCTCTTTCTCTCTCTCTCTGCAGTATTATATTCTCTCTCTCTCTGCAGTATTATATTCTCTCTCTCTCTCTCTGCAGTATTATATTCTCTCTCTCTCTCTGCAGTATTATATTCTCTCTCTCTCTCTCTGCAGTATTATATTCTCTCTCTCTCTCTGCAGTATTATATTCTCTCTCTCTCTCTCTGCAGTATTATATTCTCTTTCTCTCTCTCTCTGCAGTATTATATTCTCTCTCTCTCTCTGCAGTATTATATTCTCTCTCTCTCTCTCTGCAGTATTATATTCTCTCTCTCTCTCTCTCTCTCTGCAGTATTATATTCTCTCTCTCTCTCTCTGCAGTATTATATTCTCTCTCTCTCTCTGCAGTATTATATTCTCTCTCTCTCTCTCTCTCTGCAGTATTATATTCTCTCTCTCTCTCTCTCTGCAGTATTATATTCTCTCTCTCTCTCTCTGCAGTATTATATTCTCTCTCTCTCTCTCTCTCTCTCTGCAGTATTATATTCTCTCTCTCTCTCTCTGCAGTATTATATTCTCTCTCTCTCTCTGCAGTATTATATTCTCTCTCTCTCTCTCTGCAGTATTATATTCTCTCTCTCTCTCTCTGCAGTATTATATTCTCTCTCTCTCTCTCTGCAGTATTATATTCTCTCTCTCTCTCTCTCTGCAGTATTATATTCTCTCTCTCTCTGCAGTATTATATTCTCTCTCTCTCTCTCTGCAGTATTATATTCTCTCTCTCTCTCTCTGCAGTATTATATTCTCTCTCTCTCTCTGCAGTATTATATTCTCTCTCTCTCTGCAGTATTATATTCTCTCTCTCTCTGCAGTATTATATTCTCTCTCTCTCTGCAGTATTATATTCTCTCTCTCTGCAGTATTATATTCTCTCTCTCTCTGCAGTATTATATTCTCTCTCTCTCTGCAGTATTATATTCTCTCTCTCTCTGCAGTATTATATTCTCTCTCTCTCTCTCTCTGCAGTATTATATTCTCTCTCTCTCTGCAGTATTATATTCTCTTTCTCTCTCTCTCTCTCTCTCTGCAGTATTATATTCTCTTTCTCTCTCTCTCTCTCTCTCTGCAGTATTATATTCTCTCTCTCTCTCTGCAGTATTATATTCTCTCTCTCTCTGCAGTATTATATTCTCTCTCTCTCTCTCTGCAGTATTATATTCTCTCTCTCTCTGCAGTATTATATTCTCTTTCTCTCTCTCTCTCTCTCTGCAGTATTATATTCTCTCTCTCTCTGCAGTATTATATTCTCTTTCTCTCTCTCTCTCTCTCTGCAGTATTATATTCTCTCTCTCTCTGCAGTATTATATTCTCTCTCTCTCTCTGCAGTATTATATTCTCTCTCTCTCTCTCTGCAGTATTATATTCTCTCTCTCTCTCTCTGCAGTATTATATTCTCTCTCTCTCTGCAGTATTATATTCTCTCTTTTCCTCAGAATACTCTATTATCTGCTTTATCGCTTATCTCTTTGCTTTAATACAATTGATTTCAGTCTTTGGTTTGGTGTTGTCCCATTCTTACTAATTGTGTCCTATCATTCCTGCTCTCCGTCTCTCTTCCTTCTCCCCCATTTTTCCTTATCAGTCTCACTGCCTCTTCCATTTCCTAATATTTACCCTTTTTTTTCCCCGTAACTTTCTTTGCTGTTCGTCTCTCCCTGTTTTCTCTCCTTCCCATTCCACTTGTCTAGCCATATTAAAAGTTTATAGTTCTTTCCAGAAGGGTTTGACACATTATGTGTGAGACACAGTGTGACCATTCCTGTGTTTGTCATGCTATGTATCCATAAACCCCAATTCATCCAAACATCTGGAGTCGTTACAAGTTCTTGGTCTCCACCACTTACCAAACAGTAGTTTCTGGACTCATTTTCAGGCCCACTGGTACAGTAATGGCACATTGGCACAGACGTGTACGTGTATACATCTCCAAGACCGTGTGATTCATGTGTACATTCCTCAAGGGACACAAACCAGCTGCACTAGGATAAAGATGCAATACATCAGCTTTCAGTCTTGGCCTCGGCATCCCCAACCTCATTGATTGGGTTCCAATTCGTTAGAAGATATGGAAGATACAGTACAAGCTAAATGAGATCCCAAAGCAAGAGTCAGGGCAGGCAGAGACAAATTCCAGTTAAGGTGACAAAGCAGTGATCAGGTCATTTAATCCAAGACTAACCCTTAACTCACATCAAGGCAGACAGTGAGGTAATGGGGCAGATATTAATGTCAGGGCAAGAGTAAGGAGGAGAGGGTAAGGAAGGGGTAGTTTGCATTGTAGGGTCTTGTTATTCTTGCCAATTCTGCTGCCATTGATTGACTTTGTATAGAATGTGTCGGCAGATAAGGTCCATCAAGTCTGCCCAATTACTGACGGCCCTATCATGTCTCCTCTCAGAATCTTATCCATTTCTTTAGTATTGTTACTACTTTTAATTCAAAGGCTCAAAAGCCTACGGAGAGCTCTCGCTACCATTTATATCCAATTATCTCAGACATCAAAAAACAAATCGGAGCACACCAGCCCGACATGAGACAATTTACAGATTGAGATACAGGACACTTGAGGGTATTTGGCACACCATTATAGTACTCCACAACGTTTTATCCACACGTTATAGTATGCACACCATTATAGTACTCCACAACGTTTTACCCACACGTTATAGTATGCACACCTTACAGTACTCCACAACGTTTTACCCACACGTTATAGTATGCACACCTTACAGTACTCCACAACGTTTTACCCACACGTTATAGTATGCATACCTTACAGTACTCCACAACGTTTTACCCACACGTTATAGTATGCACACCTTACAGTACTCCACAACGTTTTACCCACACGTTATAGTATGCACACCTTACAGTACTCCACAACGTTTTACCCACACGTTATAGTATGCACACCTTACAGTACTCCACAACGTTTTACCCACACGTTATAGTATGCACACCTTACAGTACTCCACAACGTTTTACCCACACGTTATAGTATGCATACCTTACAGTACTCCACAACGTTTTACCCACACGTTATAGTATGCACACCTTACAGTACTCCACAACGTTTTACCCACACGTTATAGTATGCATACCTTACAGTACTCCACAACGTTTTACCCACACGTTATAGTATGCACACCTTACAGTACTCCACAACGTTTTACCCACACGTTATAGTATGCACACCTTACAGTACTCCACAACGTTTTACCCACACGTTATAGTATGCATACCTTACAGTACTCCACAACGTTTTACCCACACGTTATAGTATGCACACCTTACAGTACTCCACAACGTTTTACCCACACGTTATAGTATGCATACCTTACAGTACTCCACAACGTTTTACCCACACGTTATAGTATGCACACCTTACAGTACTCCACAACGTTTTACCCACACGTTATAGTATGCATACCTTACAGTACTCCACAACGTTTTACCCACACGTTATAGTATGCATACCTTACAGTACTCCACAACATTTTACCCACACGTTATAGTATGCACACCTTACAGTACTCCACAACGTTTTACCCACACGTTATAGTATGCACACCTTACAGTACTCCACAACGTTTTACCCACACGTTATAGTATGCATACCTTACAGTACTCCACAACGTTTTACCCACACGTTATAGTATGCACACCTTACAGTACTCCACAACGTTTTACCCACACGTTATAGTATGCACACCTTACAGTACTCCACAACGTTTTACCCACACGTTATAGTATGCACACCTTACAGTACTCCACAACGTTTTACCCACACGTTATAGTATGCACACCTTACAGTACTCCACAACGTTTTACCCACACGTTATAGTATGCACACCTTACAGTACTCCACAACGTTTTACCCACACGTTATAGTATGCACACCTTACAGTACTCCACAACGTTTTACCCACACGTTATAGTATGCACACCTTACAGTACTCCACAACGTTTTACCCACACGTTATAGTATGTACACCTTACAGTACTCCACAACGTTTTACCCACACGTTATAGTATGCATACCTTACAGTACTCCACAACGTTTTACCCACACGTTATAGTATGCACACCTTACAGTACTCCACAACATTTTACCCACACGTTATAGTATGCATACCTTACAGTACTCCACAACGTTTTACCCACACGTTATAGTATGCACACCTTACAGTACTCCACAACGTTTTACCCACACGTTATAGTATGCATACCTTACAGTACTCCACAACGTTTTACCCACACGTTATAGTATGCATACCTTACAGTACTCCACAACCTTTTAACACGTCACACCATTATAGTTACCACACATTATAGTACTCCACAGTCCACACATTATAGTACTTCACACCGTTATAGTACTCCACAACCTTTTAGCATATCATACCAATATAGTACTCCACACCGTTACAGTACTCCTAAACGTTTTAGCATGCCAATACAGTACCACACATTATAGTACTCCACACCGTTACAGTACTCCACACGGTTAACGGTACTCCACACCGTTACAGTACTCCACACCGTTACAGTACTCCACACCATTACAGTACTCCACACCGTTACAGTACTCCACACCATTACAGTACTCCACACTGTTACAGTACTCCACACCATTACAGTACTCCACACCGTTACAGTACTCCACACCGTTACAGTACTCCACACCATTACAGTACTCCACGCCGTTACAGTACTCCACGCCGTTACAGTACTCCACACCGTTACAGTACTCCACACCATTACAGTACTCCACACCGTTACAGTACTCCACACCATGACAGTACTCCACACTGTTACAGTACTCCACACCATTACAGTACTCCACGCCGTTACAGTACTCCACACCGTTACAGTACTCCACACCGTTACAGTACTCCACACCGTTACAGTACTCCACACCATTACAGTACTCCACACTGTTACAGTACTCCACACCATTACAGTACTCCACGCCGTTACAGTACTCCACACCGTTACAGTACTCCACACCATTACAGTACTCCACGCCGTTACAGTACTCCACACCGTTACAGTACTCCACACCATTACAGTACTCCACACCGTTACAGTACTCCACACCATTACAGTACTCCACACCGTTACAGTACTCCACACCATTACAGTACTCCACACCGTTACAGTACTCCACACCATTACAGTACTCCACACCGTTACAGTACTCCACGCCGTTACAGTACTCCACGCCGTTACAGTACTCCAGTACGTCACACTGTAATTGGACTTCACATCGTTCTATTACTCAACAACAGCCAATTCCTCCATTGGCCAGAAACTGTTGGGCTGAGAACATTGATGTCTATTTACTAAACAGTGAGCTGTGGTGGGATGACAACCGGACAGCTGGTAACGCTGGCGAGTAAGAGAATTCCCCCCAACTTGATTTTTTGCAATTTCCCGTCTCCACTGTCCTGGTTTCGCCCCGGGCTCATAGGGCTGACCCCATGTTCTGCCTCTCTTACATTGTCATGGCGTTTGCTCAGGACTGTCACACACGCACTCCCTGTCCCTCCATCTTCTTCCCTGCCCAGGATTAACAGGACTTGTTAACGACTGTGACAGTGATTTTCCACTTGATGACAACTCGCTCTTCGTGAGTGTGTGAGTGACAGGAGGGCGGGAGGTACATGGTAATCCTTCCAAAAAACCTTTGGGGCATTTCCCATCCTATGCTAAAGCAAAGCAGCCCTCCCACAATCCTTTGCAAAGGGCACCACGTGGCTTCCAGTAAGGCTAATAACAGCATCGTACGAGCCAACTTGAGAGCTGCTCTCCATCTTCATGTGTCTCTCTTCCTCACGCCATTTGGCTCTCTCCTCCTCTAGTGAATGAACTCATTTCTCTCTCATGTCCTTCCAAGGATTCTTCCCACAAGAGAAACATCTCAGCATTATGAGATAAGAACGAGGGGAGCCAGGAGAGCACTGTTCTTGCTTTGCAAGATGTTACACGGGAGGAATGGGGTTAATGGAGAAACCGTGTAAAGACCTTCTTTGCTTAACCCTTCAAAGGGCTGATTAGGTTAATATAGACGTTACTGGCTCTCTCTGTTATGAAGGGTTAATGTAGACTTTCCTGGCTCTCTCTGTTATGTAGGGTTAATGTAGACGTTACTGGCTCTCTCTCGGTTATAAAGGGTTAATGTAGACGTTACTGGCTCTCTCTGTTATGAAGGGTTAATGTAGACTTTCCTGGCTCTCTCTGTTATGAAGGGTTAATATAGACTTTACTGCTCTCTCTGTTATGAAGGGTTAATGTAGACGTTACTGGCTCTCTCTCGGTTATAAAGGGTTAATGTAGACGTTACTGGCTCTCTCTGTTATGAAGGGTTAATGTAGACTTTCCTGGCTCTCTCTGTTATGAAGGGTTAATGTAGACTTTCCTGGCTCTCTCTGTTATGAAGGGTTAATGTAGACGTTACTGGCTCTCTCTCGGTTATAAAGGGTTAATGTAGACGTTACTGGCTCTCTCGGTTATAAAGGGTTAATGTAGACGTTACTGGCTCTCTCGGTTATAAAGGGTTAATGTAGACGTTACTGGCTCTCTCTCGGTTATAAAGGGTTAATGTAGACGTTACTGGCTCTCTCTCGGTTATAAAGGGTTAATGTAGACGTTACTGGCTCTCTCGGTTATAAAGGGTTAATGTAGACGTTACTGGCTCTCTCTCGGTTATAAAGGGTTAATGTAGACGTTACTGGCTCTCTCGGTTATAAAGGGTTAATGTAGACGTTACTGGCTCTCTCTCGGTTATAAAGGGTTAATGTAGACGTTACTGGCTCTCTCGGTTATAAAGGGTTAATGTAGACGTTACTGGCTCTCTCTGTTATGAAGGGTTAATGTAGACTTTCCTGGCTCTCTCTTTCATGAAGGGTTAATATAGACGTTACTGGATCTCTCTTTCATGAAGGGTTAATGTATACGTTACTGCTCTCTCTGTTATGAAGGGTTAATGTAGACGTTACTGGATCTCTCTTTCATGAAGGGTTAATGTAGACGTTACTGCTCTCTCCGTTATGAAGGGTTAATGTAGACGTTGTGCATTTATTGCACATCCATTACACATCCATTACACATCCATTGTACATCCATTACACATTTATTGTACATCCATTACACATCCACTGTACATCCATTACACATCCATTGTACATCCATTACACATTTATTGCACATCCATTACACATCCATTGTACAACCATTACACATCCACTGTACATCCATTGTACATCCATTACACATCCATTGTACATCCATTACACATCCATTACACATCCACTGTACATCCATTGTACATCCATTACACATCCATTACACATCCATTGTACATCCATTACACATCCATTACACATCCATTGCACATCCATTACACATCCATTACACATTCATTACACATTCATTGTACATCCATTACACATCCATTACACATCCATTGTACATCCATTACATATCCATCGCACATCCTTTACACATCCATTGTACATCCATTACACATCCATCGCACATCAATCACACCTCCATTACACATCCATTGTACATCCATTACACATCCATTGTACATCCATTGCACATCCATTACACATCCATTGTACATCCATTGCACATCCATTACACATCCATTACACCTCCATTGTACATCCATTACACATCCATTGTACATAAATTGCACATCCATTGTACATACATTGCACATCCATTGCACATCCATTACACATCCATTGCACATCCATTGCACATCCATTGAACATCCATTGTACATCCATTGTACATCCATTAAACATCCATTGAACATCCATTGTACATCCATTGTACATCCATTAAACATCCATTGTACATCCATTGCACATCCATTACACATCCATTGCACATCCATTGCACATCCATTGAACATCCATTGTACATCCATTGCACATCCATTGAACATCCATTGTACATCCATTGTACATCCATTAAACATCCATTGTACATCCATTGTACATCCATTAAACATCCATTGCACATCCATTACACATCCATTGCACATCCATTGAACATCCATTGTACATCCATTAAACATCCATTGTACATCCATTGTACATCCATTAAACATCCATTGTACATCCATTGTACATCCATTAAACATCCATTGCACATCCATTAAACGTCCATTGCACATCCATTACACATCCATTGCACATCCATTACACATCCATTACACATCCATTGTACATCCATTACACATCCATTGTACATCCATTACACATCCATTGAACATCCATTGTACATCCATTACATATCCATCGCACATCCTTTACACATCCATTACACATCCTTTACACATCCATCGCACATCCATTACACATCCATCGCACATCCATTACAAATCCATTACACCTCCATTGTACATAAATTGCACATCCATTGTACATACATTGCACATCCATTGCACATCCATTGTACATCCATTGCACATCCATTGAACATCCATTGTACATCCATTACACATCCATTACACATCCTTTACACATCCATTGCACATCCATTACACATCCATTGCACATACATTACACATCCGATGCACATCCATTACACATCCATTACACATCCATTACACATCCATTGCACATACATTACACATCCATTGCACATCCATTGCACATCCATTACACATCCATTGCACATCCATTGTACATCCATTACATATCCATCGCACATCCTTTACACATCCATTGTACATCCATTACACATCCATTACACATCCATCGCACATCAATCACACATCTATTACACATCCATTACACCTCCATTACACCTCCATTACACATCCATTGTACATCCATTGCACATCCATTACACATCCATTGTACATCCATTGCACATCCATTACACATCCATTACACATCCATTGTACATCCATTGCACATCCATTACACATCCATTACACCTCCATTGTACATAAATTGCACATCCATTGTACATACATTACACATCCATTGCACATCCATTGAACATCCATTGTACATCCATTGTACATCCATTGTACATCCATTGTACATCCATTAAACATCCATTGTACATCCATTGTACATCCATTAAACATCCATTGCACATCCATTGCACATCCATTGAACATCCATTGTACATCCATTGTACATCCATTGCACATCCATTACACATCCATTGCACATCCATTGCACATCCATTGAACATCCATTGTACATCCATTGTACATCCATTAAACATCCATTGTACATCCATTGTACATCCATTAAACATCCATTGCACATCCATTACACATCCATTGCACATCCATTGTACATCCATTACACATCCATTGTACATCCATTACAAATCCATTACACATCCATTGTACATCCATTACATATCCATCGCACATCCTTTACACATCCATTACACATCCTTTACACATCCATCGCACATCCATTACACATCCATCGCACATCCATTACAAATCCATTACACCTCCATTGTACATAAATTGCACATCCATTGTACATACATTGCACATCCATTGCACATCCATTGTACATCCATTGCACATCCATTGAACATCCATTGTACATCCATTACACATCCATTACACATCCTTTACACATCCATTGCACATCCATTACACATCCATTGCACATACATTACACATCCGATGCACATCCATTACACATCCATTACACATCCATTGCACATACATTACACATCCATTGCACATCCATTGCACATCCATTGCACATACATTACACATCCGATGCACATCCATTGCACATCCATTTTACATCCATTACACATCCATTAGAGCTCAGCTTTACTGCTGGAGATTTTCACCCGTGTTGTTTTATGTGGGGGATTACTATACACATTTGGGGAGGGTTTCTGTGCGCACCACATGGTCCCGCAGATGGTATAATTACACACACTTTAATGTCAACTCAATAAAGAGAGAACTGCAGGGAACGGAGATTCAAACCTTCGGCCAAAGTAGCCAAAAATTCCCCAATGCAGCAGAACGGGAGAATTCTGCCAAATCAGCTACTTTGGTCTTGTTTGAAATCCTCTTCTCAATTCCCTGCTCTGTTCTCTATTGAATGAATAAAGCCCTGAAGGGAAAGGGTTCATTGTTCTCTATTACAGGTTAACCCTTCATGCGGGTTAAAGATTAATACCCAGCAGACCCGTACTGCTGGAGAGAGCACGGGGCAGCCCCCAGCAAGCCATGTGTTTACCATAATGGGGGTGGGACTGGGAGAGGGTCCATACTGGGGTCCGCCTGGCACAGCAGGAGTTAACGGAGCAATGCCCCAGGGGTTTCCTCTAACAGTGGAAAGTTTAGCTGTGCCTGGCCCTGACAGGGTTAACAAAGTAATGCTGCACAGGTCATGAGAAGTTCGGGGTGAGGTCAGCGGAAAAGCTATGATGTCACACATGAGAGTGTCGCCATGGAGACAAGCTTGGGGCTTGGTAAACAGGGGAGCGAGGGAGGGAGCAGAGCAGGAATGTGAGGAAGGAGGGGGGCTTTATTACTTGTCATGTATAAACAGCTCACAACATACTGTGGGACGGCATGGCAAGTTACAGCCTGAGGGGTAAGCGCAGGTAACCGGCCCCCACATAGCACGTTAGGGAGAGAGTGCACAGCAACCTGGACTGCGTCAGCACACACTTCAGAGGTGCACTGATGAGGGGGCATACGATGAAGCACACCCAGGCATCCCTGGATTAGACTCTAGCACACTGTTGTTTCTTTAGGTTTGGACCATGTACACGTGTGCACTGCGGGGCTGGAAAGGTTAATAGTGCGAATGCAAGGGTTCATTTTAATTGGGAGGGAAAGTATTCCATTGGTGGTCAGTATGTCCGCGTGGGCATCAGTGGCGGGAAAATTATGTCCTCACGGACCGCTTGTAGAATTGGAGTCCTCGCGGACCGCTTGTAGAATTAGAGTCCTCGCGGACCGCTTGTAGAATTGGAGTCCTCGCGGACCGCTTGTACAATTGAAGCCCTCGCGGACCGCTTGTACAATTGGAGTCCTCGCGGACCGCTTGTAGAATTAGAGTCCTCGCGGACCGCTTGTAGAATTGGCGTCCTCGCGGACCGCTTGTAGAATTGGAGTCCTCGCGGACCGCTTGTAGAATTGAAGTCCTCGCGGACCGCTTGTAGAATTGGAGTCCTCGCGGACCGCTTGTAGAATTGGAGTCCTCGCGGACCGCTTGTAGAATTGGAGTCCTCGCGGACCGCTTGTAGAATTGGAGTCCTCGCGGACCGCTTGTAGAATTGGAGTCCTCGCGGACCGCTTGTAGAATTGGAGTCCTCGCGGACCGCTTGTAGAATTGGAGTCCTCGCGGACCGCTTGTAGAATTGGGAGTCCTCGCGGACCGCTTGTAGAATTGGAGTCCTCGCGGACCGCTTGTAGAATTGGAGTCCTCGCGGACCGCTTGTAGAATTAGAGTCCTCGCGGACCGCTTGTAGAATTGAAGCCCTCGTGGACCGCTTGTAGAATTGGGAGTCCTCGCGGACCGCTTGTAGAATTGGAGTCCTCGCGGACCGCTTGTAGAATTGGAGTCCTCGCGGACCGCTTGTAGAATTGAAGTCCTCGCGGACCACTTGTAGACTTGGAGTCCTCGCGGACCGCTTGTAGAATTGGAGTCCTCGCGGACCGCTTGTAGAATTAGAGTCCTCGCGGACCGCTTGTAGAATTGGAGTCCTCGCGGACCGCTTGTAGAATTGGAGTCCTCGCGGACCGCTTGTAGAATTGGAGTCCTCGCGGACCGCTTGTAGAATTGGAGTCCTCGTGGACCGCTTGTAGAATTGGAGTCCTCGCGGACCGCTTGTAGAATTGGAGTCCTCGCGGACCGCTTGTAGAATTGGAGTCCTCGTGGACCGCTTGTAGAATTGGAGTCCTCGCGGACCGCTTGTAGAATTGGAGTCCTCGCGGACCGCTTGTAGAATTAGAGTCCTCGCGGACCGCTTGTAGAATTGGAGTCCTCACAGACGGCTATGGGAATTTGAAATGTAGATTAAGCTGTGAGGTGCCTGGCACAGTGTGGGAGTGGAGTCAATTCTCACGTCGTTATTGGGGTGGAAGTTACCTGCTTATTTCAATTGCACCTGCGGTGCACACGCGTGTCTGCGGAGCAGCAGCAGTCCTACATGTCACTTACATTCTAACTTCTGTCACCCCCAATATCTCACCAGATGGTAAGATCTGAAGAGAAGGCCGTCTATCCCTTCTTCAAGGGCCTATTAATGGGACTATGGTATCTGTGGTGAGATGGCTGCATTCTCTGTCCCATCCAGCGGGGGGTGCTGTCATGTTCGCGATAACTGAAGGGGAGAAAGATTTGAAAAGGGAGTAAATAGCTGACACAGGGGTCCCCAAAACCTAGAACCAGCTCTAGTCCCATCTTGGTTAGTGCAGAATGGCTACGGCGTTATTTACTTTGCTTGTTGGTCTGCGGAGCCATCATCGACCGTGATAAGAAGAGTGTGTCAAACTCGGTGGGAAAAGCATATTGTGTTAGTGGATAAGAACTTGGTGCTCTGTGCCAGAGGCCTGACTACATCAGATTTGTGGCTAAAATCCCAGATTAAAGCTTGGCCAGCAGCAGGATCATAACGAAAGGAGCCAAAACCCAGGACTGTCCCTGAGAATCTAGGACGCTTGGCAGTTATGTTTCTCAGTACTGAGCCATCAGATATCCCCAGTGACATCAGGCTAAAGGAGTCTGTGACTCCAGGACTCTGCAGAAGCTGCCAAGCATCCCGCTGGGCAGGGACCGCTGGCTCTGCTTACTGTTCACTGGAACTGGTTAGTTTGTGTCATGCACACTCCTGACTCACACTGGGTCACATCACCGGCAAACGGACCCCATCACACAATCAGGGGGATTACTAGTCACACTGTCTATGCTGCACTCTCTGCCCGTCTCACGTGAACTCTTTAAAGGGTCAGGAGAGCCCAATACCTGGATATTTTGATGCAAATGATGGAGCAGGTTATCACTTGTGTGCTTTCAAAAACACACTCGCACATACATATAGGAGATAAAACGTCTGTGTGTGTGTGTGTGTGTGTGCGCAAAGTGTTTCCCCCACTGAAAGTAACGTGCAGAGCTATGGGCATGTGCAGGGGTAATTCTGCTCTCATACTCAATGTGTGCCAAACATGTAATATGTCCCCTCTCCATCAAAACATCCAATACATGTGCGTCTCTAATGCTGGGCACATTTACCTCTAGAGGAGGCCTGTGATTGGCTAATAACCTTCTCATGCTGCCCTGCAGAAGGTAATGGATTCCTTAATGAATCCCTTCCCTGCTTCCTCTCAGACACACATGCAGTGTACATTCTGACCTGGCTGTACATAACACTGATGACGTGTGCCTTGTAGTCTGCGCAGTGATACATGTATCCACTCACTGCAAGCATAGTTCACATTTGGGAGACTTTGAATGTTGCATTTGTGAAAACACTTTGCTGCGGTTTCTCATCATAGCCAAACGCTGGGAGCTCAGTGGGAGGATCGAGTAGCAGCTGCAAACCTGATATTTGTCAATAAAGGAAACATATTTAGAATAAATGACTTCACTTTAATATTAATTAAAAGGTCATTAAAATGTACGTGGGAGTGGTTCTTTAATATGCATCCAGACATTATTCGAGTGTCTCTTTAACCCGATTCGTAATGAGTTGATGGATCTAAATATAATCTTGAAGAAGACGGAGCCAAGGATTCTTTGTCAGGGACACATTTAAATCTAGTGTCTATAGGTGCAGGTCTCACAGCTCGGAGGGCCGGACGTAGCCGAGTTATTTTACATAGAAAAGCTACGAAATGACAAGCTTTTTGAATCCACGCTATGTAAATAGATAGAAGTGGAACAAAACCCAGGTACCGTCCAAAGATCAACTATGATTCCTCACATCACTGCAGGCAATCTAGATCCATTCCGGAATTTCCAGATATTGAAGAATTGAATTGTATTCATTATATAATGAGCTGGTGGTTTTTTGAATCCAGTGTTCAAATGTTTTGTTATTTCCTACGTGATCAGTTGAGAAGGACGAGCACAATATTGTGATATGAAGTGGATCCACATCCTTCGCGTCTGGCACAGAGAAACGAATGCTTAAATTTATTGTATCAAAATGCTACAGAACTGAGACAGTGGTGCGTAATGTAAGCGCCTAGTGCGTCTGTTAGTCTGTCTCATTCTCCACCCAATTACATCTTCGGGGAGGAAAAAAACAGTGTCTCAAGTGATACAGTGCATGCATCTCTTGGCTTCTCCCACTAGGCATTCAGCTGTACATCTGGAATCCTGCTGATACATAAAGTGGGTGGAGCTAAGCTAAAAAATCTATTGTAAGGTAATGGGAAGAAAACTGTATAGATTTAGAAAGTGAGGTGGAGAAGGGTTGTTGGGTAAATAACAAAATAATGTAAAGGGGAGAAAAGAAACGTGTTCGGAGTGTATTTTTTTTATTTTGAGGGTATAAAGATCCCCTTGATAGGCAAGGCCCATGTGCCACTGATACAGTTTGACAGAGTATACACTTTATTATCACTCAGCTCATCCAGCACGGTAAAGGTTTAATAGATATAGAGCGCCAGGCTTCCAGGTGCAAGATATCCGGAGACTTTTATTATCACATAAAGCAGCCAAATCACAGATTATATAAATGCAGAGAGAGGCCAGAATATCTCCAGGAATGCTTGGATATAGCATCAGACCCCAGCCGCAAGCTGGGAGGTCTCGCAATGCGCTGTCCTGGAGAACAAACATCCATATCAAACTAATTTTTTTTTCTTTGTTTAATGGTCTCAAATTTGGTGACAGACTTTGGTCAAGTTGTCTCCATTTAAAATTTACCGATTTAAAACACTGATAACTTAAAACTGCCACAAACAAGTTGGTCCACAAACATTCCTGTCCTTTTCCAATGCCCTGAAATCATTAGCCAGTCTTGGTCACAGATCTGGTTCTCTCTCCCACTGCTGGTTAAGACTGTGGTGGTAAGTGATCCGTGATTGATTTATTTGGCTTTCTGGGCAGACTTTGTGCTTCTTTCTCAAAAGCCTTGATAAAACCAACATCAGCAGCCTGTCTTACGTCACGCACGTAAAACATGGAGGATGCAGACCCGGTGAAGATCCATATCAAACATTTAAAAGAGGGTCTGATATTAACCCATTAGTCAAAAGCTTAAAAAAAATCAATAAACTACAAATAACATGCTGCTTCCACCAAGCATACAGCTGTACACCTGGAATCCTTCCAAATACAACCAGTGGGTGGAGCTAAGCAAAAATCTATTTAGGTTAATAGAAGCGAAACTATAGAGATTTGGATTGAGAGTATGAATGTGAAGGATTGTTGGGTCAATAACAATAGTGGCAAGGAACAAACAATTTGCTCAGAGTGGATCTTCAATTTGCTATGTTGTATCTGCAAAGTCTTGCTAAACAATTGCCATATTCTCCTGCAATATTTTCTTGACTTTGCAATGTTTCATATGTAATGATGTTACATAAGCCTCATGGGTCAGCTACGGAGCACCCCCACCAGATGATTAATGTGTAAATAATTTTGCTTTAAAACTGGATTTAGCAAATTACAGTCAATTTATAGCCTGTCACATATATAAATAAATGATAAAACATGTGTGCGTAAAACAGGATATAATAAAGATGTAAACATTACAGAAGGAAGAGACTCGGCAACTTGGCAGAGCCGATATATTTATTCCTTATAGACCTGCGTATGTCATAGACTCATGGCTTACGTTACAGATTCCTTCATGATCATACAAAGGTTTACCTTGTAATTAGAGAGGACAATTAATTGGATTTTGATTGTCAGAAAGATCAAAAACCAAGACAAAAGTTCATCCAGGGAGGGTTTGTTTTAGGAAAGATTAATGGGGTTTAAAGTTAAACGAGCAGATTGGATAAAAGCAGTATTAGCAGCAATGATTCCAGCTCTCTGGAGAATTCAATCTGAAAGAGGAATCATTAGTAACTCCTTGTCACTGCTAAAGTACTATATAAATAAATATCCTGAAGAATACAATATACAAAGAGTAAGAGACTGTAACTCAGTAGCAATCAGGTATCTCACGAATACTAGATAATTACACATAGTACAGGATTATTTTCTGTAAGATATTATATTATCCACATCGTTCTGTCTGACGTTATACATGAAAGCTGGGTGCTTTCTGTAGGGGTTTTGTGCTGCTAGGTAAGCACTGGAGATTTGATCATTCTTTCATCACGCAGATCAGTCAAATACCCAGGCCTAGGGGCTTTCAGGAGTAAAACTTAAACCTCTGGACAAGTGGTAGCTACACAAAGACTAGATCCAAAGATATCAATACCGATAGATTCTGCTCTGAGTCAGCTGTGCGGAAAACAAAGTATCGGAGACCTTAGAATCAGGACATTTTGGCCTTAAAAAAAAACAAAAAAACATGTATTTCAGCTCCCCAATATGTGATAATCATCTCCAAATACCAGTCGGATTCTGGTATGATAGCTGCATTTCAGTAATTTCAGTTATCCTATTCTGAGCAGAACTGAAATGAAAATGTTTAAAATACATGAAAAAATTAAGGAAAACCAAGCCCCCCCCCCCCCCCCCCCCCCCCCTGGGACCCATATATTTCCCCTGCCCCAATTACAATTAGAGGGGGCCAGGGCAAAACAGTTCCTAGCCTCCATAATTTACATGGGGGGGCCAGGGCAATGGTGAAGCTGGGATTGAAGGCATTCAGTTGCCTTAGTTCTTGAGATGGAGATCCTCCTTTCAGAGCAGGGATTTCATTACACATCCGACCTCCGGACAGCGTTATATTTAGAGATTTCTACTTTTTTACAAAAAAAAACAAACAGTGTGCAAAGGTGATTTACTGTGGAGGAGTTTATTATATGTCTCCATGTATGCTCAGAAACAAATCCCCAGTGTAATGTAATAAATAAGCCTGTGGGTGGGCGCTGGGTATTAAACAAATATTATATATATATATATATATATATATATATATATATATATAAATAAATGATATATATTGCACTATGTTTTCTGCACGTGGGTTAGACACAGAAAATGCACCACTTAAAGCTAAACCCCAGGGTGTTCAAATAGGAACCAGATGTTCAATATTTAGAGCAGATATGAATAACCATTGACAAATGACATGTAGCCATGAGATATTTAGAGAATCAGGATTACGCTATATTACTCAAATCACGTATATATCTGGCATTACACCATGCATTTATTTCCTTTATTATTCTTCCAATTATCTGTCAAATGTAACACCTTGTGTTTTGTTCTTTTTATTTGATCAATTATCCATTCGGTATTGCACCATACCATCCTTTTTCCCCATCATTTATTGTCAAAGCATTACTCTATGACTTTCTTTGTTCTCTATTACACCATGTCATCCTTTTTCTCTATCATTTATTGTCAAAGCATTACTCTATAACTTTCTTTGTTCTCTATTACACCATGTCATCCTTTTTCTCCATCATTTATTGTCAAAGCATTACTCTATGACTTTCTTTGTTCTCTTTTAAGCTTTCCATTACCTGCACAGCATTACACGAGGTCAGGATTCGTTGTTTGATATTTTGGTCTGTTATTATTACATGTATGTAAAGATTGAGATCTGAAGAGAGAGGCTTTCGGTTAGGTAGTGGGATAGCTTGGTTGTGCATGTAGCATTTATTTTACTGTATTACAGCACAGGTTTTATAAGGTCTGGCCTCTCTCTGCTTCAGAGTAACATTATGCGGATTGTGGAGCATGGAGCAGTGAATGAAGGAAGATCTATCTATCGATCTCTCTCCACAGGAGATACCAACCTTGCTGTGTCTGGTCTACAGTCTATAGAAAGTGTAAGCCACATCTGTCTGTTGTCACCAGTTAACACTAACTGACAGCAGAGGAAATTACCTAAAAACAGATGTAAGCAAAATAAATCTGGAGTCCCCACTCACTCATGATATAATACACACGTCTCACACTGCTGCCATGGATTACTGGAACTCAAAATATGATCATCACATGAGAATCCATTGGGGTATTCAACAAAAAGTTTAAGTTACGAGGCTCCTTTGAACGTCCAAAAACTTTCATTTGAATCCACACTTTAGTAAATGGACAGCTTTAATTCCAGTGGTCTGGGGTAACAAATACTAAACAGTGTACGAGATGCTCTATCAACTGTACATAAAAGGCAATAGGAATAGGGGAGAGAATCAAAGCGGCAAATATTAGGCAAGCCTAGTATCATGATCATTTACTGATCCACCCTCAGGAGTGCCTGCCAGTCCCTCATTTCTTCATGCGTGTGTGACTTGTCAGACCGTATCACGCGTGTACGAACTGTGCCACAACACCAGAAACATAAACAGAAAGCTGTTGACAGGCAATATCCGGTCTGGCACGATCCCTCTATTTATCAATCTTTACTGCAAACTGACAAATAAAAAACATGTAGACGCGTTTTCAATATTTATTATAAAAATTAATCAACTTAACCAAAATACAAAGGAATGACCGTACCTAACTCCACAGTACACACAGCACCACACAATCATACAAACTGACCTGCAGCCCACAGATATCTGCATTAAAAGCAATTTGCTAATTATTTTACATTTGTAGACAAACAGCCTGTGTATCCAGATGTACTATACAGAGATAGCTCCCCATTCCACACATAAGGCAGCCTATAAACTGACAGCTTCACATTAGATGTAATGTCCCTTTAAAAGCTGAAAAAGTAATCAAGTGAGCACACAAACACCTGAAAATACACGTTTACATCATAGCACGATTCCAATCATATGGATTCACACCTGTATATATGTATGTGTACCTATTATATATAATATAAATAAAACACACACGTACATATATAAGACAGAAAGATGATCTCTCTCCGTGTTTCAGCACACAGATATGCCTGCATGTGTATACACCCATGTGTGCGCCTGTGTCAGAGGTTTGTGTGCACATATTTCCTTATAATTTCTCCTATATACATAGAAAGTATTTACACATATAAAAATTCATAAGCCTCCTATTCCTGAAGCTATGCAGGTATAAGCTTTAGTCTTATTTATGTTCTATTTCTACATCCATTCTAGATCACATGCATACACGCACACATACACGCACACATACACGCACACATACACGCACACCTCTCTCACTTGCCACCCTCTAGTTGTGCCCATCTTCTGGGGGGGTATGTTCCTGGAGATACAGAGAAAGATTCCCACGGGAAGCCCCATCTTGAGTAGGACGGGTGGCGGGGGTCCGCAGAGATGGGGGTACAGTGGATGATTTAATCTGGATGACGCGGGTGTCCATCACTTCGCAATCTATCTGCATCATGGCTTCATATCCCCGGGTATTATTATATATACTATCTGCAGGGGGGGGAGAGTCAGAGGACAAGTAGGAAGGAAGAATGAGGTGTAAAGGGTTAAAAAGACATGGAGGGAGAGAGAGGGAGGCGAGAAGGAGACATATGTAGAGTTAAAAATAAATGGCATCATGTTAACTCTACTCATTCACCATATATCAACAGCTAATACAGCACTATCCTCCCGTAATCACAGGCCTAGTAAAGCTAATACAGCACTATCCTCCCGTAATCACAGGCCTATTAAAACTAATACAGCACTATCCTCGTACCTACCAAACATTACCCTGCCATAATCACAGGCCTAGTAAAGCTAATACAGCACTATCCTTGTACCTACCAAACATTACCCTCCCGTAATCACAGGCCTAGTAAAGCTAATACAGCACTATCCTCGTACCTACCAAACATTACCCTGCCATAATCACAGGCCTAGTAAAGCTAATACAGCACTATCCTCGTACCTACCAAACATTACCCTGCCGTAATCACAGGCCTAGTAAAGCTAATACAGCACTATCCTTGTACCTACCAAACATTACCCTGCCATAATCACAGGCCTAGTAAAGCTAATACAGCACTATCCTTGTACCTACCAAACATTACCCTGCCGTAATCACAGGCCTAGTAAAGCTAATACAGCACTATCCTCGTACCTACCAAACATTACCCTGCCATAATCACAGGCCTAGTAAAGCTAATACAGCACTATCCTTGTACCTACCAAACATTACCCTGCCATAATCACAGGCCTAGTAAAGCTAATACAGCACTATCCTCGTACCTACCAAACATTACCCTGCCATAATCACAGGCCTAGTAAAGCTAATACAGCACTATCCTTGTACCTACCAAACATTACCCTGCCATAATCACAGGCCTAGTAAAGCTAATACAGCACTATCCTTGTACCTACCAAACATTACCCTGCCATAATCACAGGCCTAGTAAAGCTAATACAGCACTATCCTTGTACCTACCAAACATTACCCTGCCGTAATCACAGGCCTAGTAAAGCTAATACAGCACTATCCTCGTACCTACCAAACATTACCCTGCCATAATCACAGGCCTAGTAAAGCTAATACAGCACTATCCTTGTACCTACCAAACATTACCCTGCCATAATCACAGGCCTAGTAAAGCTAATACAGCACTATCCTCGTACCTACCAAACATTACCCTGCCATAATCACAGGCCTAGTAAAGCTAATACAGCACTATCCTTGTACCTACCAAACATTACCCTGCCATAATCACAGGCCTAGTAAAGCTAATACAGCACTATCCTTGTACCTACCAAACATTACCCTGCCATAATCACAGGCCTAGTAAAGCTAATACAGCACTATCCTCGTACCTACCAAACATTACCCTGCCGTAATCACAGGCCTAGTAAAGCTAATACAGCACTATCCTCGTACCTACCAAACATTACCCTGCTGTAATCACAGGCCTAGTAAAGCTAATACAGCACTATCCTCGTACCTACCAAACATTACCCTGCCATAATCACAGGCCTAGTAAAGCTAATACAGCACTATCCTCGTACCTACCAAACATTACCCTGCCGTAATCACAGGCCTAGTAAAGCTAATACAGCACTATCCTCGTACCTACCAAACATTACCCTGCCGTAATCACAGGCCTAGTAAAGCCAATACAACACTATCCTCGTACCTACCAAACATTACCCTGCCGTAATTACAGGCCTAGTAAAGCTAATACAGCACTATCCTCGTACCTACCAAACATTACCCTGCTGTAATCACAGGCCTAGTAAAGCCAATACAACACTATCCTCGTACCTACCAAACATTACCCTGCCGTAATCACAGGCCTAGTAAAGCTAATACAGCACTATCCTCGTACCTACCAAACACTACCCTGCCGTAATCACAGGCCTAGTAAAGCCAATACAGCACTATCCTCGTACCTACCAAACATTACCCTGCCGTAATCACAGGCCTAGTAAAGCCAATACAGCACTATCCTCGTACCTACCAAACATTACCCTGCCGTAATCACAGGCCTAGTAAAGCTAATACAGCACTATCCTTGTACCTACCAAACATTACCCTGCCATAATCACAGGCCTAGTAAAGCTAATACAGCACTATCCTCGTACCTACCAAACATTACCCTGCCGTAATCACAGGCCTAGTAAAGCTAATACAGCACTATCCTCGTACCTACCAAACATTACCCTGCTGTAATCACAGGCCTAGTAAAGCTAATACAGCACTATCCTCGTACCTACCAAACATTACCCTGCCGTAATCACAGGCCTAGTAAAGCTAATACAGCACTATCCTCGTACCTACCAAACATTACCCTGCCGTAATCACAGGCCTAGTAAAGCCAATACAACACTATCCTCGTACCTACCAAACATTACCCTGCCGTAATCACAGGCCTAGTAAAGCTAATACAGCACTATCCTCGTACCTACCAAACATTACCCTGCTGTAATCACAGGCCTAGTAAAGCCAATACAACACTATCCTCGTACCTACTAAACATTACCCTGCCGTAATCACAGGCCTAGTAAAGCTAATACAGCACTATCCTCGTACCTACCAAACACTACCCTGCCGTAATCACAGGCCTAGTAAAGCCAATACAGCACTATCCTCGTACCTACCAAACATTACCCTGCCGTAATCACAGGCCTAGTAAAGCCAATACAGCACTATCCTCGTACCTACCAAACATTACCCTGCCGTAATCACAGGCCTAGTAAAGCTAATACAGCACTATCCTCGTACCTACCAAACACTACCCTGCCGTAATCACAGGCCTAGTAATGTTTTGGTGAGGTGTCCGCACAAAGGCTTGTGCCCATTGTATCCATTAATTGTGTGATCCACATGCTCGCTCACTGGCTGAGATAGGTTTGGTTTCCACTGAGCAGAGGTTAGAGGTCACCAATAATATGAGAATCTAGTACAGAGACGGCTTGGGATGGAATATCCCTATGAAGAGATAGCTAAGCCCCAAAGTGAGGAGGGCCACCAGCCAAGTTCCCCCCTCAAGCAGTTACATTTTCCGCAAACAGATTGTTTGGCTCTTCTGTAATGTGTTCTTGTATTATTTTATTGTACTTTTCCTGCTGTTTTCATGATCCATAGTAATGAGTGTTGCTAGGAGCCGCTGTGGGAGGGGTTTTCAAAGGGAAAATGCTCCCCAAAAAGTAGCAAAAAAATCAAACCCAATGTACAGATTCAAACAAGCCTCATAGAAGCAGGAACATATTGCTTGGATAGCAAAGCGGCTAATGGTTCAGTACAGACTGACTGTGTGCGAATCAGAGAAAACAAACACTCGCAGTCTAGAGTTCTAATTCCATGTGAGGTCACTTACCATTTAAAGACATGGCGGGCATAACAAGTGACATTTTAGGACGCGACGTCTTATTGTGACTGATGGCAGGAAGGAGGAGATGATCCTGGAATGAGAAATAGCGGATGTGATAACACTGCATGAAGGAGTCGGGAGCAGGGAGGGGAGGAGGATACGGCACTGACCCTTCGGAAGGAGACCACGTAGAAAGTATCTTCTCGCCTCTCGATGGCGTCCATGAGAAACGTGTCACTGGCCTCTGAAGGGCCGAACAGCTGTAACGGAGCCGAGTGCAGCCTGAGGATGATGAGGAGGTTTGTAAATGGGGGGGGGGGGGGGGAGGTAATAAAGCCACTACCAGAAGAATAAGGAGGGAGGATAGAGAGTGGATGTAACATACCTGTGGGTGAATCGGGAAGGTTGTGCAGGAACCAAGTCGGAGAGGGACACGGTCTTCCTAATTAATGGCTTCTGGAAGTAGAGGAAGAGGATGGAACATCAGGTTCATAGAAACACAGAATGTGTCGGCAGATAAGAACCATTCGGTCCATCCACTCTGCCCAATTTTTCTAAATACTTATTGCCATAAATAAAAACATATAGATTGTGTTACTGGCAGATAAAAACCATTCAGCCATCTAGTAAGCCCAATTTTCTGAATACTTTCATTAGTCCCTGGCCTTGTCTTATATCTAGGATAGCCTTATACCTATCCCATGCATGCTTAAACTCCCTCACTGTATGAACCTCTACCACTTCTACTGGAAGACTATTCCATACATCCACTACCCTCTCAGTAATGTAATACTTTCATTAGTCCCTGGCCTTATCTTATATCTAGGATAGCCTTATACCTATCCCCTGCATGCTTAAACTCCTTCACTGTATTTACCTCTACCACTTCTACTGGAAGACTATTCCATACATCCACTACCCTCTCAGTAAAGTAATACTTTCATTAGTCCCTGGCCTTATCTTATATCTAGGATAGCCTTATACCTATCCCACGCATGCTTAAACTCCTTCACTGTATTTACCTCTACCACTTCTACTGGAAGACTATTCCATACATCCACTACCCTCTCAGTAAAGTAATCCTTTCATTAGTCCCTGGCCTTATCTTATATCTAGGATAGCCTTATACCTATCCCACGCATGCTTAAACTCCTTCACTGTATTAACCTCTACCACTGCTACTGGAAGACTATTCCATGCATCCACTACCCTCTCAGTAATGTAATACTTTCATTAGTCCCTGGCCTTATCTTATATCTAGGATAGCCTTATACCTATCCCATGCATGCTTAAACTCCTTCACTGTATTAACCTCTACCACTTCTACTGGAAGACTATTCCATACATCCACTACCCTCTCAGTAAAGTAATACTTCCTGATATTACTTTTAAATCGTTGCCCCAGTTGTGGTAGTTTTTCTTTTTTTTAAATAGAGACTCTCTTCCTTTACTGTGTTGATTCCCTTTATGTATTTAAATGTTTCTATCATAATTAACATGGAGCTCTTCATCTGCCATGTTCTCCCCAGGTCACCCACCTTCACTCTTCTCTGCTTTTTGGGGACTTGTTTTCCAGTCTTCCTTTCATTTTGATGTCGGCGAACCCACAAACGGAGTTCATCAGCTAGCCTGAGAGTGATGTGGAAAAAAGCGATGAGACATTAGGAGACTGAGGGACTAAAGGGCAATAATCGGTGCACAATTTCCAACCTGAACGATTTGTTAAGTAACACAGCTTTTGTAACTAAAGATACACAGGTAGCAGTTATAGAACATTCCTCTGGCTCCACCTTTATTGCTGTGAAACCAGTGCTTAGATCCCACTTCCACTTCCAGCCCGATTTGCACTTGGCTGAGATGATTAAAAAAGAAAAATCCCAAATCATGAAAGTGAACGGGTCTACTGATCAGTGGCTACAACACGCAGCCGTAACTGTGTATGTATAAAGTGTCACTACTCTCTGCTGCACTACACAGCCACCTCTCCCTTTACACACATTTGCTTCAGGCCACTGGCAGGTAAGCGGTTAATGCATTGTTTTTCGTGATGATTGGCGCACGCACGGAGGGGTCAGAAGGATCTGAGACTGGTTAAGGCTGTTGACTTGATTCCGCATCATCCTTTTTTCGGCATTTAATTGGAGACACATGCTGGGGCCTGCGTCCCTGCTCTGTAATCAGCGACTCCCGCACACCAATCAGTGTTATTCCTGTAAACATTTTGTTGTTACGCTGGAATATTTCCTCAGGAAGAAGACAATCATCCACGTGAGCCACTTCCTTCGCTTACCTCATTTCTAGAGGCCCACGGGAGCCCTATTCACATTACTAATGGTAATTTAGACCACGTGCTGGGGCAGGTATTCGGAAGGTTGTAACCTTGAGCAAGTAAATACAGCACATATATATTAAACCAGCGTGGAGATAGGTGCTAAGTGGTGCTGTGCCCATGGGCAGAGAGACCCTCAATGCTAACTCAGATCTGCAGAGGGGAATCTGGTTTAATGTCCTGTCTATGTATTATACATGAAGACAAAGCTCTCTCTCTTGGTGACCGGACCAGGAGGAGGCCACAGTGAGGCCTCCTGGCAGGAGAATAAAATGGTAACACTAGTTTATTGGCTCTTTAACCCTGGGTACGGGGGTAGGAAGGCAGCAGTCTGCTCAGGGGCGGGTGACGGGATGGAGAATGAGTGTTAGATTTTATCTTCCTCCAGGAATGGATAACAATGGAAATATTCCCTATAAATGGAATGTGTTCCACGATCATATCCTCTACCTCGCCCCAAATATTCCTCCGCACCAGACCCAGCAGCCGTTGCTGTATAAACAGAGAATTTATTGGTCCAGGGAAAATAAGGAACTGGCTTCCTTCAAATTCTGATCCCAGACCGTGGGGCATTACAAAGCGTAATAATGGACATAGAGGCCATGTCACGGCACCAGACGCACATTACTCTTGCCTATGGTACAAATCACCGTCCCCCCTCATGGCTTTCCCACATTGCAGGATGATAATATCTCATAAACACAGATAAAATCACTTGCTGGCATTATTATCACAAGTATAAAATCAAACACCTTCCCCAACTTCTGTACTGCAAACTAGATTCCTACATCATTCACAGTCAAACACTTTATTATTATACATTTTTCTGGCTCTCGCATTCTATGCAGAAACTCTGCCCCCTGGTGGTCAATCCCTGCTGTGTGTACCAAGCTGTATTTGGAGCCGCATAATATAACCTGTATATTAACCTGTGTAAATGCTTCTCTATGGAACCCAATAATAAATAGCCCCATATAAACACATACCTGAGAGACTCATTAATCCCTGTATCACAGCCCCATATAAACACATACCTGAGAGACTCGTTACCCCCTGTATCACAGCCCCATATAAACACATACCTGAGAGACTCATTACCCCCTGTATCACAGCCCCATTTAAACACATACCCGAGAGACTCATTACCCCCTGTATCACAGCCCCATATAAACACATACTTGAGAGACTCATTACCCCCTGTATCACAGCCCCATATAAACACATACCTGAGACTCATTACCCCCTGTATCACAGCCCCATATAAACACATACCTGAGACTCATTACCCCCTGTATCACAGCCCCATATAAACACATACCTGAGAGACTCGTTACCCCCTGTATCACAGCCCCATATAAACACATACCTGAGAGACTCATTACCCCCTGTATCACAGCCCCATATAAACACATACCTGAGACTCATTACCCCCTGTATCACAGCCCCATATAAACACATACCTGAGAGACTCATTACCCCCCGTATCACAGCCCCATATAAACACATACCTGAGAGACTCATTACCCCCCGTATCACAGCCCCATATAAACACATACCTGAGAGACTCATTACCCCCTGTATCACAGCCCCATATAAACACATACCTGAGAGACTCGTTACCCCCTGTATCACAGCCCCATATAAACACATACCTGAGAGACTCGTTACCCCCTGTATCACAGCCCCATATAAACACATACCTGAGAGACTCATTACCCCCTGTATCACAGCCCCATATAAACACATACCTGAGACTCATTACCCCCTGTATCACAGCCCCATATAAACACATACCTGAGAGACTCATTACCCCCCGTATCACAGCCCCATATAAACACATACCTGAGAGACTCATTACCCCCCGTATCACAGCCCCATATAAACACATACCTGAGAGACTCATTACCCCCTGTATCACAGCCCCATATAAACACATACCTGAGAGACTCGTTACCCCCTGTATCACAGCCCCATATAAACACATACCTGAGAGACTCGTTACCCCCTGTATCACAGCCCCATATAAACACATACCTGAGAGACTCGTTACCCCCTGTATCACAGCCCCATATAAACACATACCTGAGAGACTCATTACCCCCTGTATCACAGCCCCATATAAACACATACCTGAGACTCATTACCCCCTGTATCACAGCCCCATATAAACACATACCTGAGAGACTCGTTACCCCCTGTATCACAGCCCCATATAAACACATACCTGAGAGACTCATTACCCCCTGTATCACAGCCCCATATAAACACATACCTGAGAGACTCGTTACCCCCTGTATCACAGCCCCATATAAACACATACCTGAGACTCATTACCCCCTGTATCACAGCCCCATATAAACACATACCTGAGAGACTCATTACCCCCTGTATCACAGCCCCATATAAACACATACCTGAGAGACTCGTTACCCCCTGTATCACAGCCCCATATAAACACATACCTGAGAGACTCATTACCCCCTGTATCACAGCCCCATATAAACACATACCTGAGAGACTCATTACCCCCTGTATCACAGCCCCATATAAACACATACATGAGAGACTCATTACCCCCTGTATCACAGCCCCATATAAACACATACCTGAGAGACTCATTACCCCCCGTATCACAGCCCCATATAAACACATACCTGAGAGACTCATTACCCCCTGTATCACAGCCCCATATAAACACATACCTGAGAGACTCGTTACCCCCTGTATCACAGCCCCATATAAACACATACCTGAGAGACTCATTACCCCCTGTATCACAGCCCCATATAAACACATACCTGAGAGACTCGTTACCCCCTGTATCACAGCCCCATATAAACACATACCTGAGAGACTCATTACCCCCCGTATTACAGCCCCATTTAAACACATACCCGAGAGACTCATTACCCCCTGTATCACAGCCCCATATAAACACATACCTGAGAGACTCGTTACCCCCTGTATCACAGCCCCATATAAACACATACCTGAGAGACTCGTTACCCCCTGTATCACAGCCCCATATAAACACATACCTGAGAGACTCATTACCCCCTGTATCACAGCCCCATATAAACACATACCTGAGAGACTCGTTACCCCCTGTATCACAGCCCCATATAAACACATACCTGAGAGACTCATTACCCCCCGTATTACAGCCCCATATAAACACATACCTGAGAGACTCATTACCCCCCGTATTACAGCCCCATATAAACACATACCTGAGAGACTCGTTACCCCCCGTATTACAGCCCCATATAAACACATACCTGAGGGATTCTGTGCGATTAAAGTGTCTGCAGTCGGAGGTGAGGAAAAGTTGATCCAGATCTCGGACCATCAGATGTTTCACATTTGCCAGTGAGCTGCTGGAATTACTGAAAATAGAAGCAGGCACGCTGCATTATATAGCGAGAGAGAGCGCTGGGAATATTACAGCAGATACCAGACCAAAAATCTAGAAGTCTAGACATTTCCTTCTCTAGCTATGGAAGCTAAGCTTACAGAGAGTACTTACAGAGCCAGTAAAAGGCTACAGAATAATCCTGACGCTTCTAGAACTGTAACAAAGCCGCACACACAGTTCTGGACATGGGATTGGCTTCTCCTCACCTGAATGTGCTCCGAGCTGTATTAGTGGTGCGCGAGGGGTAAAACTTTGTCTTTGGGGCCTGTTGCGGCTCTTCTCCGCTCTGATAGGTTAGTAAGTGACGGGCATGATGGGAAATCTCTGGACTTCTAATGGTTTCCTCCCGTATGCCGGAAAGACTGAGAGGGGAACAGGAGGATGACATGTTTTGTTTTAAGGTCACTGGCGCAGAGTACAGTATTAATATACTGCGGTTTGGATCTAGACTCACCTTGAAGGCCCGAAATTAAACGCGATGAACACAAGTACAACCATGACACAGACAACCTTCCTACCACTCGACGAGCCTCGAAGGGAGGTGTTCTGAAACACAAAACATATATTGTATTTACTAACCCCGAGACCAACTCACTGTGTGAAAACGGCTGAAACGAGTATACGGAATACACGGCTGATAGATGAATCCCCCCAGGGTCCAGCAATCTCCCCTTTGCACCTCTCTTATTAAGTGCTGCATCGCCTCCCGCAGCTCTCGGTTCTCCCTGCGAGCGATCTCCAGCTGTCTCTCCGTCTCCTGTAGTCTCGCCTCCAGACTCTGCACGTATTCCTTCTTCTTCCGCCGAGACTGGCAAGCAGACTCCCTGTTTTTGATCATGCGCTGCTGCCTCTTTAAGAGCTTGGGCTGTAAAACATGGGTTTGTCAGGATCACATATAGTGCTGGAGATTTTAATGCTGATTATATCCGCCTTTATCCTGCATTATCCGCACCCCACTGACATATCATCTAAATCCTCTCCTTGGCAGATACTCCGGGCAGAATGCTTCAATAACCCACTGACCATCACCTCTGTTGAGCCAGAGAAATCATACAGACCATTGCTTCATTAATGTTTAATAGGCTCCCAGACAATAAAGATGTGACACTTACATCCACCTCAGGGGGGCTGCTCTTACTGGAGCATGGAGCCGGTACTATGGATTTAGCCTCTGGTTTAACAGGCAATGTCCCAGATCCACCGTTCTGTACCGTCAGGAGCTGGGATACCAGGACGGGAGGCGAGGCTGCAGAAAATAGTAGACATTTACACATATATAATATTTAACACAAAGTACAAAGGGATCAGGTGAGAGAATAATAAGAAATAGTAGTGAATACATGGATCGGCAACCAGAGTGGATGGTCAAACACAACCAGGCCTATGTGGAATACAAGACCCAGACGAACCCCAAGAAAGGACAGGAGGCTGCAGTCACCAATGTGATCTGGGGGTTCCAAGCAGAAATATAACAAAGTGGACTAACCCAGCCTTTAAGACAAGATAGCGTATATGCAGAATTACCTCCACTTATCACTCACCAGATTCAACCCAGCAATAATTCTTATTATCTTCTACCACTCCGTGCTGGGCTTGCTTTATGTGGAGACCAAGGAATCAGACTTAGTGATTTACCAAAACATGACCTTTCCTTTGCCATCCCCCACACCCCCCCACCCCCCCTGGAGCAGACCTTGCTGCGTGTACATCACCCCTAATGTGCTATCAACAAGGGATATTCTGGCTGCTGCATGGATCTGTAGAACACGCTACTTCTTACAGAGCAGACATGATCCTGGGGCACCACCGATTGAGGGAGTCAGGGGTCCTGGGGACCAGAGATAATTACGCAGTTTATTATCAGAAATAAAATATAATGTGACCCCCCTTAATTTGATATGAGATACATGGGTGCCGGGGACACTGCTGGGCTTTGTCAAAAGGATCCGGTCACCAAAACATTTAAAGTTCTAATCTGAAAAATATAATTTCAAATACATCTGTGCGGGCTCTTACTTATGACATCACTACATGGCACCATATGCAAATACCAACAATTAGTTGGTAATGATGCCACCAGGTGATAAACAGAAGACCCTACACACATGAGTATGTTAGACTGTGAGGTCTCTTGTTCATGACATCACCACTAAATGAATGTGTCACATAACCTAAGCAGTCACACCCAATACTGGGAATTATGGGTAAATCAGCTCTACCATCTATATTCACACTGTGCTGTCTATACCAAGTGATTGGAGATCTAGCTGGTCTTGTTTGGCCAAGTCTCAGGAGAGTGACCACACAGTAACAGGGGCTCCAGATCCATGCAAGGATGAGCAGGATTCAGATGTAATGCCTGTGCCAGAGGACTGTACAATGCATTGCTCTGCAAGGAAACCAGGCGAGTATACGTTTTAACCATCTGAGTGCTGGAGGTAGAAACCCTGTACTCCCAACAGGGAAACTTGGCACATCACATGCATTCAGATCATGTCTGTGAAGGCGCCAGGTGCTTTTGGAATGCAGTGATGGGAGTAGCAATGCAACAGCAGCTGAAGAAAGGGATGTTGGCTAGCACGACTGTAAAGACTGCCCAGTCTATTAACTAGGCCCCTAGTGAAACACTTCAGCCTCTGTCCAAGACATAGCAGACCTTAAAGTAATTATAAAGCATCATAATAAATAAAACCAGTGTGAATGAACTACTGGGACAAAGACAGAATCTGACTGATAGGGGCTGCCAGGGACAAAGACAGAATCTGACAGAGAGGTGCTGCCTGGGACAAAGACAGAATCTGACTGATAGGGGCTGCCAGGGACAAAGACAGAATCTAACTGATAGGGGCTGCCAAGGGACAAAGACAGAATCTGACAGAGAGGGGCTGCCAGGGACAAAAGACAGAATCTGACGGATAGGGGTTGCCAGGGACAGACAGAATCTGACTGATAGGGGTTGCCAGGGACAGACAGAATCTGACTGATAGGGGTTGCCAGGGACAGACAGAATCTGACTGATAGGGGCTGCCAGGGACAAAGACAGAATCTGACTGATAGGGGCTGCCAGGGACAAAGACAGAATCTGACTGATAGGGGCTGCCAGGGACAAAGACAGAATCTGACAGAGAGGGGCTGCCATCGACAAAGACAGAATCTGACAGAGAGGGGCTGCCAGGGACAAAGACAGAATCTGACTGATAGGGGCTGCCAGGGACAAAGACAGAATCTGACTGATAGGGGCTGCCAGGAACAAAGACAGAATCTGACTGATAGGGGCTGCCAGTTACAAAGACAGAATCTGACTGATAGGGGCTGCCAGGGGCAAAGACAGAATCTGACTGATAGGGGCTGCCAGGGGCAAAGACAGAATCTGACTGATAGGGGCTGCCAGGGGCAAAGACAGAATCTGACTGATAGGGGCTGCCAGGGGCAAAGACAGAATCTGACTGATAGGGGCTGCCAGGGGCAAAGACAGAATCTGACTGATAGGGGCTGCCAGGAACAAAGACAGAATCTGACTGATAGGGGCTGCCAGGGACAAAGACAGAATCTGACTGATAGGGGCTGCCAGGGACAAAGACAGAATCTGACTGATAGGGGCTGCCAGGGACAAAGACAGAATCTGACTGATAGGGGCTGCCAGGGACAAAGAGTAGACATTATTTAGAAAAGTCCTTTAAAAACACTTTACCAAGCTCCACTTCAAGAGCCATGGCTGGGCATCAACTGATTACAAACATCATGCAATTTATGTTAAAATAGACTAGGCACCATGTCCACATTTAATATGAGGGAGATAGGTACTAGGAGTAAGTTGAGATAGCAGGATAAAGGAAATGAAGGGGGGCGGTTACAGAAGAAACCAAGGATGGCTGAAGTATGTTATTTAAATGAATAAAGCCATCTTCACACTCGACCGACCAGCCTGGGATACAGTAAGCTGTACCTGTAAGTGTTGGTGCAGGTCCTGGGGTAGGAGCGCTCTTCACAGGGTGCAGTATGACAGTGTGGGAGCCGCTGCTTGGGGCTGGAGGGGATTTGGTGCCAGGGCCAGGCCTGGGATACAGTAATCTGTACCTGTAAGTGTTGGTGCAGGTCCTGGGGTAGGAGCACTCGTCACAGGGTGCAGTATGACAGTGTGGGAGCTGCTGCTTGGGGCTGGAGGTGATTTGGTGCCAGGGCCAGGCCTGGGTTGCAATGCTGGCTTCTTGGACACAATATTGTTAGTCTTCGTGAGGCCTCCAGACTGAGCTAAGAGAGAGACAGAGGCATTCCTGTGTTAACAGCTGGTAGGAGAGACTCACTGGCAGTGAGGGGAATGAGGACAAGCTGCATTAGAGACCCCCGATACCCCATTCCAGCTTTCAATTCATGCAGAAAAATGGGGAAATATACTTTTCTTCTACATTTACACGAATGCAGAGCTGCACGGATGGGTGTGCATGTTAGCCTGACACGGCCTCGAGTGAATGGCTATATACAACAGGCGTGCACAAACACCTATAGGATTGCACAATTTCCATTCATGTCGATGGGAGCCTTGTATGTGGCTGGGATGCACCAACCAAGGAGCTGAAGAGCAACAGCCTGTTCTCAAAAAAAGAAACAAAAACTAGATTATTAAAAAACAACTTACACAGACACACAATCCCCTTAACAGTCACATTATTCTTTAAACATCTAGTGACGCCATCGCCGCTTAGACAATTCCTTCAGGATTTCATGTCTCTGATTCTAAATCCACTGCATCCCAGAGCAGAGCGAGATTATATATATATCTATAAATCTATCTATCTATCTAGAGTCTGCTTTATACATAGGCGCGCACGCCGATAGTGCCATTCAGTGCTACTTGAGTGTGAGCTTCATTTACATATGACCCCTAATGAGGTTTATTCTTTAGACAGTGAATTGGGGTAAATCGAAAAGCAAAAAACTTTCACCAAAATAGTCGAGCTGAATAAATTCTCCAGCTATTTTTCTAAATCTGTTGCCAATTCACTGTAATTGAATAGGACACAGTGAAGCAGTGAGCTGAGGGCAAAAACAGGCACAATTACAAACAAAATGCCCAATAACACAGTCACAGCACACACACACACACACACACTGTCCTCTCGCACACACACACACACACTGTCCTCTCGCACACACACACACACACACTGTCCTCTCGCACACACACACACACACACACACACACAGTCCTCTCGCACACACACACACACACAGTCCTCTCGCACACACACACACACACACACACACACACAGTCCTCTCGCACACACACACACACACACACAGTCCTCTCGCACACACACACACACACAGTCCTCTCGCTCGCACACACACACACACACACACACACACACACACACACACACAGTCCTCTCGCACACACACTGTCCTCTCGCATTCACTGTAATTGAATAGGACACAGTGAAGCAGTGAGCTGAGGGCAAAAACAGGCACAATTACAAACAAAATGCCCAATAACACAGTCACAGCACACACACACTGTCCTCTCGCACACACACACACACACACACACTGTCCTCTCGCACACACACACACACACACAGTCCTCTCGCACACACACACACACACACACTGTCCTCTCGCACAC
>CM069861.1:11337103-11392103 GCA_036172795.1 Pelodytes ibericus | reverse complement strand
CGCGCGCGCACACACACACACACTCTCCTCTCGCGCGCACACACACACTCTCCTCTCGCGCGCACACACACACACACTCCTCTCGCGCGCACACACACACACACTGTCCTCTCGCACGCACGCACACACTCGCGCGCACACACACTGTCCTCTCACGCGCGCGCGCGCACACACACACTGTCCTCTCACACGCGCACACACACACCTCTCGTGCGCACACACACACACACACACACTCCTCTCGCGCGCGCGCACACACACTGTCCTCTCGCGCGCACACACTGTCCTCTCGCACGCGCACACACTGTCCTCTCGCACGCGCACACACACACCTCTCGTGCGCACACACACACTGTCCTCTCGCACGCGCACACACTGTCCTCTCGCACGCGCACACACACACCTCTCGTGCGCACACACACACTGTCCTCTCGCGCGCACACACACACACTGTCCTCTCGCGCGCGCGCACACACACCTCTCGTGCGCACACACACTGTCCTCTCGCGCGCACACACACACACTGTCCTCTCGCGCGCACACACACACACACACACACACACACACACACACACACACTGTCCTCTCGCGCACACACACACACACACACACACACTGTCCTCTCGCGCGCGCGCACACTGTCCTCTCGCGCGCACACTGTCCTCTCGCGCGCACACACACACACACACACACTTGTGCACACACACACACACACTTGCGCGCACACACACACACTTGCACACACACACACACTGTCCTCTCGCACACACACACACAGTCCTCTCGCACACACACACACACTTGCACACACACACACACACTGTCCTCTCGCACACACTGTCCTCTCGCGCACACACACACACACACTGTCCTCTCGCACACACTGTCCTCTCGCGCGCGCACACACTAACCTCTCGCGCGCGCACACACTAACCTCTCGCGCGCGCACACACTGTCCTCTCGCGCGCGCACACACTGTCCTCTCGCGCGCGCACACACTGTCCTCTCGCGCGCGCACACACTGTCCTCTCGCGCGCGCACACACTGTCCTCTCGCGCGCGCACACACTGTCCTCTCGCGCGCGCACACACTGTCCTCTCGCGCGCGCACACACTGTCCTCTCGCGCGCGCACACACTGTCCTCTCGCGCGCGCACACACTGTCCTCTCGCGCGCGCACACACACTGTCCTCTCGCGCGCGCACACACACTGTCCTCTCGCGCGCGCACACACACTGTCCTCTCGCGCGCGCACACACACTGTCCTCTCGCGCGCGCGCGCACACACTGTCCTCTCGCGCGCGCACACACTCCTCTCGCGCGCGCACACACTGTCCTCTCGCGCGCGCACACACACTGTCCTCTTGCACACACACACACTGTCCTCTCGCACACACACACACTGTCCTCTCGCGCACACACACACACTGTCCTCTCGCGCACGCACACACACACACTGTCCTCTCGCGCACACACACACACTGTCCTCTCGCGCACACACACACACACTGTCCTCTCGCGCACACACACACACACACTGTCCTCTCGCGCACACACACACACACTGTCCTCTCGCGCACACACACACACACTGTCCTCTCGCGCACACACACACACACTGTCCTCTCGCGCACACACACACACACTGTCCTCTCGCGCACACACACACACACTGTCCTCTCGCGCACGCACACACACTGTCCTCTCGCGCACGCACACACACTGTCCTCTCGCGCACGCACACACACTGTCCTCTCGCGCACGCACACACACACAGTCCTCTCGCACACACACACACACAGTCCTCTCGCACACACACACACACAGTCCTCTCGCACACACACACACACAGTCCTCTCGCGCACACACACACACACACACACACAGTCCTCTCGCACACACACACACAGTCCTCTCGCACACACACACACAGTCCTCTCGCACACACACACACAGTCCTCTCGCGCACACACACACACACACAGTCCTCTCGCGCACACACACACACACAGTCCTCTCGCACACACACACACACACACACACTGTCCTCTCGCACACACACACACACACATACTGTCCTCTCGCACACACACACACACACACATACTGTCCTCTCGCGCGCACACACACACATACTGTCCTCTCGCACACACACACACACACACACACACACACATACTGTCCTCTCGCACACACACACACACACACAAACTGTCCTCTCGCACACACACACATACTGTCCTCTCGCGCACACACACACACACACACACACATACTGTCCTCTCGCACACACACACATACTGTCCTCTCGCACACACACACACACACACTGTCCTCTCGCGCACACACACACACACACACACTGTCCTCTCGCACACACACACAGTCCTCTCGCACACACACACACACAGTCCTCTCGCACACACACACACTGTCCTCTCGCACACACACACACTGTCCTCTCGCACACACACACATACTGTCCTCTCGCACACACACACATACTGTCCTCTTGCACACACACACACATACTGTCCTCTCGCACACACACACATACTGTCCTCTCGCACACACACACATACTGTCCTCTCGCGCACACACACTCACACACATACTGTCCTCTCGCGCGCGCGCACACACACACACTGTCCTCTCAGGTTGGATAAGGTGAGGTTGACATGGAAGGGACAGGATTAGACATAGACAAGAGCTGAGCACACACATTGCTCACCTGTGCCTGTGGGGACTGGGAGAAGCGTAATCTGCAGTGCGCCGCAAGGTGTGAAAGGGGCATCTTGGCTCTGACACGGTGGGGACGGTGGAAGCTCTACCTTCACTGTTGCTGCCAATTCTCCTACAGATTTCTGTGTGTCACAGACAGTCATGAGTGGGTGAGGTTCAAATGGCATGGATTTGCATGGGGAGGATGAAGGAGAATGAAGGAGAGACAGCACTACATAGACAGTTAATCAGCAATACCACAAAGATCAACACTTACTGTGTACAGAGCATCACAGGACGAAGAGGAGTCACAGGATGAGGAGGAGAACGGAGATGCTGGCTCAATCTTCACTAGGAGATCTGGGAAAACAGCTGGGTCATTTTATCAGCATCTAATCAAAAACCATTACATTCCAGAAAGATCCCAAACGTCAGCTTGTGGCATTGTATGCCCAGGACACACGTGACATGAGAGAGAGTTCACGGTTAAACACTTTATTACTATTATGATGTCTGGAGGAACGCTCCATCTACTGTAATCTAACCGAGGGACATGAAAGTGGACTGGAAATTTACAAATATAGATGACATCTGTACATTGTTCAGTACATCAATAACAGAGTATTTAACCCTTGATCGTGTCCCATCTATCCCATGCGCCCCCAGTACTATTTGATGATCCAGCTTTGTATATAGCATGTACACCTTCACACTGAAAACTGCTAGGTACACAGCATATTACAGGAGCAAGCCCCCGGTGGATGGACGATTTGCAGATTGTTCCTTTTATTTTAAGTACAATATAAACCCTGTTTCAGGGTCATATCTGTGCTCTCAACCCAAGACTAGGTTACTCCTCTGTTGGGGCGACAGTCTCTTCCATTGGCTTATTTACTCTGAATGATTTAATGTACAGGTGAAGGAGGGGGATGCAGAACGCAACAGGAGTAAACTTTAATCAAGATTAACCATCTAATGGATGTAAAACAGAGAGTAACAGGCCTGCTTCCCCGGATTTGCATATCCTTGTATACTTCATGTTTATGGTTCTTCCGGGTATTCGCTTGGTTATGGGGACACCTTGTGGCTATGTCATGCACTACACAATTCTAATTTCTTTCCTGTGTGAACATCCGAGTAGAACAATATCAAGCAAATCAAAGACGTGCAAAAACTGTAAAAACAGCCATAGTGAAAGAAATAAGGGGTCAAAAGTAAATACTTCCCCCGGGACACAGCAGAAGCAAAAAAAGAGCACTCTCCCATGCTCAACTAAATGAACAACTGCCAAAAATGGGGCATATACGGTATGCAGTGGCATCCAGAGGGGAGTGTGGACCGCACCGGGTGACACCCATGCTGCCGGCATCCCGCCGCAGCAAATCGCGCAGCTGAATAACACTGGCATCTTAATGGCACAATATTACAGGCATCTTGATGGGCAAATTTGCTGGGGCATTTTAGGCAAATTGTCTGGCTTATTAACGGCAAAATAATACTGGCATATTATTATTGTGTGTGATATAATTTGTGGGGCTCCTGTAAATGGCAGTTATAGGGCTCCTGTGTGTGACATAATTTGTGGGGCTCCTGTATGTGGCATAGTTATAGGGCTCCTGTGTGTGACATAATTTGTGGGGCTCATGTATGTGGCATAGTTATAGGGCTCCTGTGTGTGACATAATTTGTGGGGCTCATGTATGTGGCATAGTTATAGGGCTCCTGTGTGTGACATAGTTAAGAGGCTCCTGTGTGTGACCTAATTTGTGGGGCTCCTGTGTGTGGTATATTTAATGAGCCATCTGATTGGCATTACTAAGGAATCTGTTTGGCATGGTACTGGAGGAAATCCAGGGGGGTGACACCATGAGTTACCGCACTGGGCGATACCAGCCCTAGTGACGCCTCTGACGGTGCAATATGGCACACATAAAGACCTCCCGAAATCTTTAATTCCAGCGGATTCTAAAACCGATTACAAAATACACCATGACAGATGGCACAGCATCAAATCATATACAAGGTTTGAACGGGACAAAGTTTTTTTCTTCCTGACGAAGCCGGACTGCTAAGATTGGTGAAACACACTGAGGACAGAGCCAACATCCAATTCATTATCTTGGGATTATCCGGACATTTCCTCCCAGTGATCCATTCTGATTTAGGAGTGCTATTTGGGTCTGTATGAATTCCTACCTCGGTTTAGAGCTTTTATACTGGGCCACAGTGTTTTATTTTATGGTTTTTAGAATCTGCTGGAATTAGATATACCTGTATTTATGTGAAATATCAGACACATCTTAATACACTTTGCACTAGGTTTGTACGTTTGGTTTTGTCTTCCTATACATCTTCACATTTTATTCTGTAGTCCAAGGACTTGTGAAAGAGAAAAGCATTACAAGAGAGAAAGGCACGAACCAGTGGTGGAAAACCCCCCACAAAACAGTCCAGTGTCAAGTGTGATGATCACGGGATAAGAAAGTACAGAGATGTTTACAAAATACATCTCCCTCTAATCCTGCAAATTTATCGGATGCCTCTATAGTGTTTGGAATTCATTTCTGGCAGAACAATTGCAACGAAACATAAAGGCTACACATTCACAAACTTCAAAATGTATATGTGCGGTCTCCTGTTAATGACATCATCACAGAATGACTGACAGCTTAATGTGCACATGTCATGTAAAAGATATCACTCTGTAGACACTTAGTAATTTGTATCCCTTGCCCTAGCACATGCAGGGAAATGTATACACACTTTATCAACAAACCTGCTGCTTAGAAGTAAAAGCTAGCCAAAATCGTACAAAACTGGCCACAGAAATAGATGTGTGCGCATCAGTCCATCAAACAGTGATGTCACTGCCACAATGCTTAGCATTCACACACCGGTGGGATCTGGGGGAGACTGGAGGCGCATATATCCATTTCAGTGGCCATGTTGCTGGATGGGGAGATGGACTAGCACCTCAGTTAGTGTATATTTAGATTAAATGTTTACATCTACAGGATGATTCAATTGTTAATCCCAGGTACACTGGCCATGACCATATCAGAATGCACACACTCAGATAGACAATATACAACTGTAAATATATCATCCAATGTGTACAAACCTGACAGATTCTTGCTGTGAATTTCATCCCAAGAAGACGACATAGAATAAGACTCAACATCCATCTGATTGTCATACTACGAGGAGAAGAGGTTTAGACAGAGCAGAGACAAGATGGAGAGAAGAAACATGTTGAGGGAGCAGATCACTTACCAAGTGCAGAGGATAAGTGCTGTACCCAGGAGGGAAGAGCTCCTCACTATCATCTGTCTCATCCAAGTAACTGTACAAACCGGTGTCTATAAAAAATAAATAAAATAAAAAAGACATATTGGGGTGATTTATTTTGGAGAAAGGTAAGGATCATAACTAACACAGTCCAGTTTACTCATCATACAAACTCTGCATGATCTGGGGGAAAAACATAAGAAAGCATAGTAATCCCGACTCTGGATATCTACTGTGCCAGCCCTTGTAGGTAGCAATGTCCATCCAATTAGAATGCATCATTGCCTGTATCTGTGCATGTTTCTGATCATTTAGGTACAAGTAACGCAGACAGCACATGTTAATGTCTAGGCATGACTGTCATGTGTGTTTGTGCATGTCCAGAGGGCGTGTGTAAAAATGTTAGATTACATGTTCGCTAGCGCACAGCCAAGCTTTGCATTGGAACTGCAGTCTGGGTCAATGTTTTCCTATCATACAGTCCGGTGGGAAAACACCGAACGCAATGTTAATTATGAATAGTAAAAAATATTAATTATACCCCAATCCTCGCTGGTCAGAAGATTATCAGCGCAGAATTTCGTATCCAGGTCATTCATCAGGAGTTCGGTCCCCATGTTAGCGGATCTGCAAGCCTTCTGTCACCTGTGGGTAAAAAGGATCATCAGAGTAGGGTCTGAGGTTTTTGGGAGGGGGATAGTTGGGGGCAAAGGGGTAAATTAATGTGATCTCCAGAAGTGATAGTTTGTACGGGTGTCAGACAGGATAGGGCACACCAGTTTGTGTGGACTACATTTCCCATGATGCTCAGCCAGCAGCAGGTTAGCCATCACTAGTGCCAGATGCACTGTGGTTAGGATGCAGGAGATGCTAATAGAAAGGAGCGTTGTTATTAAGACATGGGATACAGCAAGGGAGAGAGAGAGCAGCAGGGCGTTGCTAAGCAACCAGAGGGTCGTATTACCTGATTCAAGGCCCAGGGCTATAGGAACTGATTACACAGAGGCCTTGTTGTTACAGAAGAGCCAGGTGTTATCTAGCAAGGGCGCGTCACGAAACCGAGCGGTGACAGGAGGCCTGCACGGGAGACACAGATAGCGTTATCACTGCAAGGCCCGGGGACATGCGTGACATCACCGGCTGCAAAATCCCCGTGTTCACCGAGGGCAGGAAGAGCTCGCTGACTTGTGGGTGTGGCCTTCGTCACAGCCTCAGCCAATCACAGACCACCGAGAGAGGTGTCCAACCAATCATAGGCAGAAGCAGGTCGTCCAGTCACTCCGCGAGCAGGGCGGGGCGCACGAAGAGAGCGTTCAGTTAGCCTGTTGGATGTTTGACGGATAGCTCAGTTGACCAATTGAATAAGGCAAGCAAATGGACAAATGGAAAGCAAGGGAAACCTCTCTAGCGGCTTTTTGATTGGTCAAGATAAGAAGACTCATCGTTTGACAGGTGTCCCGGCATGCTTTGCGAGGAGCAGAGTGGGTGTCGGGAAATATAGTTCTTTATGCTGATATTCCCAGCCACAGAGGTGCAGATGTACTTGATCTACAGGAAACATTAGATCACAGTATTATAACAGAGAGAGCAATAAAACATTATTAGGAAATGTATTATCTCTGTCCAGAGACCAACAATGCTTCTCAAACCATACAAATGAAATACACATTCTGTGCATCTCCTGCTGGGGCCTGGGGGGCAGAGATATATATAAGGTATAGCTGGGAGGAAAGATGTAACAGGGGGGATATGATAGAGACATTTATATACATAAACGGAATCAACACAGTAATGGAGGAGAGGATATGTAAAGGAAGAAAAACTACCACAACTAGAGGACATAGTCTGAAATTAGAGGGGCAACGATTATATCAGGAAGTATTACTTTACTGAGAGGGTAGTGGATGTATGGAATAGTCTTCCAGTAGAGGTGGTAGAGGTTAATACAGTGAAGGAGTTTAAGCATGCGTGGGATAGGTATAAGGCTATCCTAGATATAAGATAAGGCCAGGGACTAATGAAAGTATTACATTACTGAGAGGGTAGTGGATGTATGGAATAGTCTTCCAGTAGAAGTGGTAGAGGTTAATACAGTGAAGGAGTTTAAGCATGCATGGGATAGGTATAAGGCTATCCTAGATATAAGATAAGGCCAGGGACTAATGAAAGTATTACTTTACTGAGAGGGTAGTGGATGTATGGAATAGTCTTCCAGTAGAAGTGGTAGAGGTTAATACATTGAAGGAGTTTAAGCATGCATGGGATAGGTATAAGGCTATCCTAGACATAAGATAAGGCCAGGGACTAATGAAAGTATTACATTACTGAGAGGGTAGTGGATGCATGGAATAGTCTTCCAGTAGAAGTGGTAGAGGTTAATGCAGTGAAGGAGTTTAAGCATGCGTGGGATAGGTATAAGGCTATCCTAGACATAAGATAAGGCCAGGGACTAATGAAAGTATTACTTTACTGAGAGTGTAGTGGATGTATGGAATAGTCTTCCAGTAGAAGTGGTAGAGGTTAATACAGTGAAGGAGTTTAAGCATGCATGGGATAGGTATAAGGCTATCCTAGATATAAGATAAGGCCAGGGACTAATGAAAGTATTACTTTACTGAGAGGGTAGTGGATGTAAGGAATAGCCTTCCAGTAGAAGTGGTAGAGATTAATACAGTGAAGGAGTTTAAGCATGCGTGGGATAGGTATAAGGCCATCCTAGATATAAGATAAGGTCAGGGACTAATGAAAGTATTACTTTACTGAGAGGGTAGTGGATGTATGGAATAGTCTTCCAGTAGAAGTGGTAGAGATTAATACAGTGAAGGAGTTTAAGCATGCATGGGATATGTATAAGGCTATCCTAGATATAAGATAAGGCCAGGGACTAATGAAAGTATTACTTTACTGAGAGGGTAGTGGATGTATGGAATAGTCTTCCAGTAGAAGTGGTAGAGGTTAATACAGTGAAGGAGTTTAAGCATGCATGGGATAGGTATAAGGCTATCCTAGATATAAGATAAGGCCAGGGACTAATGAAAGTATTACATTACTGAGAGGGTAGTGGATGTATGGAATAGTCTTCCAATAGAAGTGGTAGAGGTTAATACAGTGAGGGAGTTTAAGCATGCGTGGGATAGGTATAAGGCTATCCTAGATATAAGATAAGGCCAGGGACTAATGAAAGTATTACTTTACTGAGAGGGTAGTGGATGTATGGAATAGTCTTCCAGTAGAAGTGGTAGAGGTTAATACAGTGAAGGAGTTTAAGCATGCATGGGATAGGTATAAGGCTATCCTAGATATAAGATAAGGCCAGGGACTAATGAAAGTATTACATTACTGAGAGGGTAGTGGATGTATGGAATAGTCTTCCAATAGAAGTGGTAGAGGTTAATACAGTGAGGGAGTTTAAGCATGCGTGGGATAGGTATAAGGCTATCCTAGATATAAGATAAGGCCAGCGACTAATGAAAGTATTACATTACTGAGAGGGTAGTGGATGTATGGAATAGTCTTCCAGCAGAAGTGGTAGAGGTTAATACAGTGAAGCAGTTAAAGCATGCGTGGGATAGGTATAAGGCTATCCTAGATATAAGATAAGACAAGGGACTAATGAAAGTATTAATTTACTGAGAGGGTAGTGGATACATGGAATAGTCTTCCAGCAGAAGTGGTAGAGGTTAATACAGTGAAGGAGTTTAAGCATGCATGGGATAGGTATAAGGCTATCCTAGATATAAGATAAGGCCAGGGTCTAATGAAAGTATTACTTTACTGAGAGGGTAGTGGATACATGGAATAGTCTTCCAGCAGAAGTGGTAGAGGTTAATACAGTGAAGGAGTTTAAGCATGCATGGATAGGTATAAGGCTATCCTAGATATAAGATAAGGCCAGGCACTAATGAAAGTATTACTTTACTGAGAGGGTAGTGGATGTATGGAATAGCCTGCCAGCAGAAGTGGTAGAGGTTAATACAGTGGAGGAGTTTAAGCATGCATGGGATAGGTATAAGGCTATCCTAGATATAAGATAAGACAAGGGACTAATGAAAGTATTACTTTACTGAGAGGGTAGTGGATGTATGGAATAGTCTTCCAGTAGAAGTGGTAGAGGTTAATACAGTGAAGGAGTTTAGTTGGTGCTGGGGTAAGTCCTGAGTGCAAATCTGGTCATATAATTATGTCCAGGTTCAGGCTGGGATGAACTGGAGAGTATTATTTTGTATATACATTTGTTTCCAAGAGCTTTAAAAAGAAAAGTGAAACATTATTATATTGTTGAGCGCTTGTAAATTATATTTTATTATTATATACATAATAAGAGTCTCGAGTACAGTTTGTATTCTGAGCCTGGACATAATCTTTTACCTTCTTCCTATATTTGGGTTTTCCCCAATCATATAGAAGATATACTGTGCGACTCTATGCCTCTATGTACACGGTGTGGCTTATAGCGCTAAATGACATTCACTTCAAATTAAATTCGATCCATTGTAATCCGTGAATCATTGGTTTATCAGATTATAACGGATGTGGGCGTGTTTTTTGGGGTGGGAGGGGGCAGCATTTCATTCTTCACCCCATGCAGCACAATGTCCTGGGCTGGCCCTGCCGATACTTGATGCAAATCTTTCAATTAAACAGAACTTGATGTTTTTGCTGACAGTTATCCATTAATATTATTCATATATTATTCATATTCCCTGTAACATATTCCAGCTCCCTGGATGTTTAAATTCACTTATTCAGAGTGATGATTATTTCCGCCTCTCCCTATATTGTAACCCACAAGGCCATTATATTGGGGAACACTTGAGAAAATGCTTTATTAAATATTTTTGGTGACAGACGAACTATTATTTCTATTATGAAACCATTACGAACTATTAACTATTATTTTCTTTAAGTTTAGCAATGCTGCATGCCATGCAGTTTTCTTTACAGAAATGCAATCCTCTTAATACCAATATTTATTTTAGCACTGTTTTTTTTTGCTTTTTGATATTACATTTTACCACCTATAACACAGAAAACTAGACCAATCTCACTGATTTACTTGTCCCTTTATATACAATCCTTTATAAAATGACAAATACAAAAAAAAAAGTGAAACAACTTATAAATTTTATTAACAGATATCACAATGGTACATTAAATTCACACAGATAATCCAATCTACACGTGTTATATCATGGGGGGGTATCTAATCTAACATCAAGAAGACAGCTGGAGGAATGGAACCATTACAGTCAGAGGAACATCTTCCCTAAAGCTTTACTTATTTGGCCTTGTTCCTGCCTGTCCTTATCTCGCACCTTTGCCAGTTCCCTGCGTGCCTCCTTGTTCTTTGGGTCCAAAGTTAGCAATTCCTCAAAATCCTCCTTTGCCCCTTTCCAGTCTCCCATCCCTGCCCTAGCCACCCCCCTGCGGTAAAGAGCCTTGAGGTGTCCAGATTGCTTCTCCAGTGCCCACGTACACCTCTTCTCTGCTTCCCGAAGTCTTCCTCTCTTGAGGTCACAAGCAGCCATGTTGACAAGAAGTGTTACTTTGTCTGTTTCCGCCTCTCCCGGTGTACAGACTAGTAACCGTAGCGCTCTGGAGTATCGCCTCTCTGCCCCTTCAATGTTACCCTCCTTATAGGCCTTTCCTCCCCTTTCCCGATCCCTCATTGCCCTCTGGAGTTTCTCATCAGTCCCCAGCTCCCATGTCTCTTTCCCATTCTGGAAACTTGCCATTCGCAGGAGGAAGCTAAACCCTAATGAACTATCCACTTGGCAGACTTCTCCAGAAAGCATGGTTTCTAGACACTGGTCAACCAGACGGTCCTTAAATGTGTCACCCTCCCCTAGTTCAGCTTGAAACCAGGAGCCATTCGGGTAACAGACATCTACAGGCGTACATAACCGATCAGGTGGGGGCGAAAGGGAATCCAGAAAGATCATACATGTAGCACATTCTTTAGGCTTGTCCACTCCTGATCCCCTCTCCAAGATGGTCTTGGTAAAGCTTCCATCAGGGCTCTGCCAGGACAATAGCTTGCACTGAGGGGAGGTTTCAAAAGCCTCCATGGCTACTAAAGAATTATCCAGAACATTCCAAAGCAAGTCCCATGGAGGAGATCTGTAAGGAAAGAAAAGTGGTAAAAAACATTGTTATTTTGTTTTTTAAACACAAGTGGGTAATCCCTAAACCCTGGGCTGTTAGGGTGAGCATGGGGGTGGGAGGGGGCAAGGTGGGCACTAGGACTGGCTTGCAAATCATTAGTCTTGACTAATAAAGGATAAAATGCTCTAAAAACTACACTGGAAACGAAGATTATTATCCCCAAACTGAGTTTTGCAGTCTCTTCTGGAGCAAACGTCCCCTACATTGTAAATATGGCACCCTGTGCCCATCAATAAATAACTGGGACCTCTGCAGCAAGCACACTTCATTGCTCTGACACTCTCAGCCATCCAGTGTGGCAGTGAGGTTGGCTGAGCATCATGATAAAGCCAGGGGAGTTACTGGGACCCTAGCCATTGTGAGAGATATGGGGGAAGGATGTCAATATATGAAGGGATGAGGGGAAGACATGTCTAACATAAAGGCAGGAAGATATCAGGCTAAGACCCCTCCCTGCTGCACACTCACCTTGAACCTTATTCACATGTACACAGAGCAGACAGGAAGTGCAGGCTGGAGACAGATAAACAACAATCTCTCCCAGAATCCTCCTCGGCTCCTCCCACCTGCACTGCAGCCCTTTAAATCCCAGCCGGCTTGTGTAAGCAGGGAGTGGTGATCAGAGAGCCAGAGAAGCGGACTGTGCCCTATCCAGGATCATGGTGTGATTAATAATCGGTGGTAAGTGCCTGGTATCCACAATGCCTTCTCAGGAAGAGGGCTTAGCTGATAGAAGCCAGGGGAGGGTCTGGATGATGGGAGTTACAGCAGTTACAGGTTATAATGTGGATCTGTATAATCCCATCAGTGGCTTATTGATTTATTTAAGGATCCTTCTGGGTTTTGTAGGATGCTGATACTAGATTCTTACATCGTCTTTAACCCTCTCACTTCAAATCATGAGTATGGTGAGAAAATACTACTGTGCAGATGTAGTAGGTACATGGGATAGACTACTAGTGGAAGTGGTAGAGACATTCTGCACTTTCTGAGATGTGAGTAAGACTATATCAGAAGGGTAATCCAGTAATTATTAGGTGGGTTAGTTTGGGTATAATCAGAGGTATAGGGATTATTGGGGGGAATGGGTTATTCTAAGTAGGGGATGATTTAGGAGTGACTTGGCTTTATAGTATTGGGGAATAGGGTGACCATACTGTGAGTGGCAGTCGTTAAATGTTTATATACTTTCTATTTTTCCAGCCTGCCGCTATGTGGCCAGGAAAATATCAGCTGCCGGCCGTGGAGAAGAGGATGAGAAGACTGCCAGCGGCTCCGTGAAGTCATCTTGTGTACTTCGTCAAGGTATGTGGAGGTCACTAGAACTGCATGGACCAAATGATTCTTATTGTATGTGTCATCTCATCGAATGAAACCCATCAGTACAAGCTGCTCCCATTCACAATACATAGAAAGGCTGTAAACAGACACTCTTCCTGCTCTCAACATTAAACAAATGCTGAGTCAAGTGGGGGGAAAGGGTTAACATAGAGAGGAGCGATTATACTGAAATATTCCATTCATTTGCATGGTGAATGCTTTGTCATGTTTCCATCATTGTTAAACACCCTGGTGTCTGACATCCTGCTTGGGGCATCAGATTACTGAGTACAGGTGGTGAAAACTGCCACAGTTTGGGTTTTTCTATTGCGGTCAATGACATGAGAGAAATGAACTCCATTCCTTGAACAGACCCCAGTATCCAAACGGTGCTAATCTGTACCAACCGTTATAGAGCAACCCAAACCCTGGACTTCACCAAACAAAATGTGCCAACAGAGCATTGGTGCTTTTAATTGGGGTACACTTGCAGTTATGTCTGCAACTTAATAAGGGACCGGGTCTAGTGAATGGGGTGCTGGATACAATTTGGGGTTTAGTATAAATATAACCAGTGAGGTTATTTTTGTTTTTTTTACATCCTGCCATTTCTGTGATCTCTGATACATTTCATCACTTTACTCTAGTATAGTCAGTACACGGGGGTGAGAGGGTAAATGGAATCTGCCCAGAGAATTATTTAAAAGCCGAATAAAGACAACACAAAATTGCTGTATCATTGGGGAATGCAGACGAACTCGAGGGATGGGTTGTTTGCTCGTCTTCTGCTTGTAAATGGTGAGCTGGGCAGATTCCAGTAACCCACTTCCCCTTTTATAGACCATACCATTTTAATTACATTGGATGGTTTTGGTTTTTGGGGGGCCCTAAGTGGGTAAAATAAGATGGGTGGGTCCTTACTCCATCTATTTATCCCTTCATACTACCTGTGCCAGATGGCTGGCTGGCAGGGACACAATGGACCGGTTTGCTAAGACTGTGAACCAGATGCACCGATGTGGGATCCAGTGGGGTAGGGGGTGGGCTTCTGGAGAGCAAAGGGTGCAGATTGAATGCAGTGGTGCAGCTTTCATCAATGTGTATTTTGTATAGTGTCTGTATACGTTTTTATTGTAGTTTCCAGATTAGTTATTAAATCTCTAAATCGTTGTTTTCCAGGGTGTAAGAAAGATGCTGCAGCGAGACCTCCGCCCCCCAAACTTTACACTCCCCTGACCTCCCAACCCAGCAACCCTTCCCCTCCTACCTCAGCCCTCCAGCCTTATTAAAGAGGCGTGAATTTCAGCCAAAGAGGGCGACATGGCAGGAGAATGACCCTCCTCTCAGCAACCCTGGAGACAGAGGTTGAGAGGAGGTGAGAGATATACCTGCTGTGTTAATAAATAGCTGAATCTGCTTCTGTCTATGTGTGTTTTAATATACAGGGCAAAGAAATAAAGGTATCAAAGGTTTTATCCTTTAAACATTTTCTTATACTGGGAATATAGCGAATAAACCATTAATGATGCAAAAAAAATAAAGTGAGAGGAACATATGTTTTACATGTCTGTAGTGTGTCCTGTTTCTATCATCACTTTGTGGCTTGAAATGCAAATTACACATTTCCCTTTAAAAGTAGTTAATTTGCAAATCAAGCCACAAGGTGGTGTTATAAGTATGAGACACCACACACTTGTTTTATTTATATAGATAGATATATACATATATATTTCAGTGTATAGCTCATTCTTTGACACTTTTGTTATTATCGATATTTGCAGTACAAGCAATATGGAGGTTGGCTGTGACTGTAAATATTAGTGTTACTGTCCTGTGTACTCTGTCTGATCTATGAATTCATGTCTGTTTGCACAGAGGGTTAGTACATCTAGCTCCTTTTACACATCACCCATACGGTTCTAGGACGGTAATGTCATTGGCAAATGGCAAAAACCTCCAGCAAGTGTACATGTTTAGTTACTGTCTGCCATGATGGACACTTCCAAGGTCGATTTTATAGTGGGGATTGCACACTCACACTACCTGCAGCCTTCACTCCATAACTGCTTTTGGTTGTAGCATGCTGAGCATGGTGGGAGTGGGCATGGACACATGTATTACTCATAGTGGGGGGGCTTTCATTGTGGATATTGATCCACATCATCCTAATTAGCTTTTTTGCCCCCTGTCTCCTGTTTTTTTTATTTTTTGTTTAAAATAAGCTGCAAATGGCCAATGAGATACTGGGATTCCCCACCAGAGCCTCCTGCTTCCAGTATTAGATATGTATGTATGTATCTATCTATTGCACAATTTGACCATGTGCGTGATGGCAAATGGCAGAAAGTTCAGATATCGTAAAAATCTTACATACATAGCTCAGTGGGCTAATGTATCATCAGTAGAATCTGGTCATCACTCTGGGGGCACATGTTCAATTCCAGGCAGGGTTGATTCAGCCCTTCATCCTTCTGAGATCAGTAGAATGAGTACGATCAAATTGGGTAATAGTAACATCCCCTGGATGTCGGGTAAGAGTAGCATCCCCTGGGTGTCGGGTAAGAGTAACATCCCCTGGGTGTCGGGTAAGAGTAACATCCCCTGGGTGTCGGGTAAGAGTAACATCCCCTGGGTGTCGGGTAAGAGTAACATCCCCTGGGTGTCGGGTAAGAGTAACATCCCCTGGGTGTCGGGTAAGAGTAACATCCCCTGGGTGTCGGGTAAGAGTAACAACCTTCTGGATGTCGGGTAATAGTAACAACCTTCTGGATGTCGGGTAATAGTAACAACCTTCTGGATGTCGGGTAATAGTAACAACCTTCTGGATGTCGGGTAATAGTAACAACCTTCTGGAGGTCGGGTAATAGTAACAACCTTCTGGAGGTCGGATAATAGTAACAACCTTCTGGAGGTCGGGTAATAGTAACAACCTTCTGGAGGTCGGGTAATAGTAACAACCTTCTGGAGGTCGGGTAATAGTAACAACCTTCTGGAGGTCGGGTAATAGTAACAACCTTCTGGATGTCGGGTAATAGTAACAACCTTCTGGATGTCGGGTAATAGTAACAACCTTCTGGATGTCGGGTAATAGTAACAACCTTCTGGATGTCGGGTAATAGTAACATCCCCTGGATGTCGGGTAATAGTAACAACCCCTGGATGTCGGGTAATAGTAACAACCCCTGGATGTCGGGTAATAGTAACAACCCCTGGATGTCGGGTAATAGTAACATCCCCAGGATGTCGGGTAATAGTAACAACCCCTGGATGTCGGGTAATAGTAACAACCCCTGGATGTCGGGTAATAGTAACAACCTTCTGGAGGTCGGGTAATAGTAACATCCCCAGGACTTACTTGGAAACCAGAGAAATCCCAGTATACCTCTCCTGGTTCCAACACTTTGTTATTATTATTTGAAAATGATCAGATAAAATAGTTATGTGCTTATTGCTCCCCTGCAGTATAATCCTAGTACTGCTGCAATGTACAGCAGAGAAGCAATGAATCTCCTCTCATAGTATACTGACAAATAAATACACAAACATACAGAAATAAAACCCCTACACATATATTATTATTATAAATGGGGATGCTTACTAACTAATCATAGTTTGAGAATAATACAAGGTATTTACATGTTTTTATTATGTACTTTGTGTAAGCTGGAAACATTTTCATTCTTTGTTTTCCAGAAATAAATATATATATTTGTTTTTAGTCTGGACACAAACAATATTCAATACAGGACCACTAAATGTGCTAAGTGGGGTAAAAAGAAACACATGTTTAGTTTTATTGTTATTTTATATTCCTTATATTTTATGGTTGGTTCATATATTCAGCTCTCAGTATGAATCCTGAGAGTAGCCTGGTCCGCGCCATTAGTGAGATGAGAGTGGGCTGCGGAGGAGATTCACAAAAGGGGTCGGCAGCCAATGAGAGACGCCCAGAGCTAGAGTTGCCTTGGATTCCGTCGGAATAAACCAATAAGGGAGGGGGTGGGGGTCTTCTGAATATCTTGTGATAGATGCACATGCGTGAGGTGACAGGGAATCCCGTTGGCTCAGTGGCCTCGGTACAAAGGATCACACAGCTTGGCATGTGCTGTATCCATGGAGACAAAGTGTAGGAGTCAAGTGTAGGAAACATATAATACGGCACTGGATGAAGCCATATAAATGTTAACCATTTAGACCATTATGTACCCATTGCTCCAGTCTGTCCATATTAGAATAATTTAATTCAGTACAAAAGAAAAGAACATTCCACCAGTGATTACAAGTGTTCCAAAGCATGACATTGTTACTTCCATAAATATTTTTGCATATTTTTAATTTGGATATTAGTGTAAAAAAAAAAATCTCTATACATTTCAGTTTCTTATTCTGTGTCAATGGAGATTATACCCTGTAGGTGAAGTCTAGCCCCCCTGAGTTACTGACTTGCTAGTAATTGGCAATCTATTAAATCCAAGATGCTCAGATAAGAATGATTATGAATTGTGCTCTTATCCAAGTATAACGTGATGGAACTTGTGTTCTCTCGTTGGGTTTTAGGTTTTAGGCTATCTTATTTCCCCAAATGGGGGGATTTTAGAGACTCAAGAAGACCATTCACATTTGTTGTACAGCCCTGAACAACAAGAATTGTGCTGTAGTTTTTAGCAGTAGCAGAGACATTACCAAACAATAGCGGATACAGAAGCAAAAAGGGGATCACTGTTTACCGTATTTGTATATGCTTACCCAGAATCCCCTGCAGTGGCGGTAGTACTGTAAGTTTTCTGGCTTGTCTGGTGTGTGTAGATTTGCGGAGGGGTTTTTCCCATGACCTGTAACCCCACCATAACATATGGTGCGTGTGTTTCTATCAGCGAGGAAGCAAACACGATATAACTACAAAAGAAGCCAATATGTACTTTTTAAAACTTTTTTTGGTGGCAATATCCCTTTAATTAACACCCGAGGTAATGGAGTCTTCCACAATCTGCGGCAAATGCGCAGTTTGTATTTGGTTTAGAATGATATGTAACAATGTATTATTTATGTAACAATGTATTATTTAGCGTTAAACCATTTTAGTAAGAGAGAAGATAAAACATTATCCTTTAAGAACCATGCATTATCCTTTAAAGATAAAGCTAAAATGTGTCAAACAAACAGAATATCACACACGTTTTTCAATAAATTTCTTTTTTTTAATTATAGATAATGCAGCTAAATTATCATTCCAGACGCTAATGAATAAATACCCACAATGCATCCTTCCAACCAATAAATAAGTTGTTAATCAGGAGAATATTACTTAGAACAATAAATATTTGTATATCACAGAGATAAGAATGCCCCACCCGCACCCCAACTTATAACACTGAGCTTCAGTATAGCAGCTGTCTCTTTAACACACGGTTTCAACTCACAAAATAATTACTGTCGCTCACCAGCCCAGCACTCTGTGTGTCCAACCCCCGCTCCTTATAGACGCACACTCCTGTTTCTAGACCTAATCACGCTTACTTTATTATTCTTTTTTTTTGTCTTTCGCTCTCACACTCAAACCTCTATTGCGCTTAGAGTTAGAAATTTTGGCATTTAAGACGTGTAGAAGGGGTGAGAGTCGAAACATACAGGAAGTAGGCCTGACTTCCAAAACTGATCTCTGCCCCCCCTGGTCCCTCGTTTGTATTTTTGCAGGCCAAGCAGATAAGAACAAAGTGAAGGAATCTCTCTGAATCCTAAGTCATCACGTAGTGTAGGCCTTATAAGGCTCCTTAGTATGACTGTCTCTTCTTCCCTTTACATTCAACCCAAACGTTCGTTTTCGGACTAGCTTTTATTCTCTCTCACTCACATTTCTATATCGAACATATTTCACACTCATACTCAAGTTTTTCCTAAGGATCTGTCCTCTCTTTTCACCGTTAGACGCCTGACAGTCCAGCAGTTTTTCTTTATTGGACTGTCTCTTCTTTGTACTCTTTGTAACACTGTCTCTTATATCTCGGGATCTGTCTCAGTTTACGGCTTCTCCCCCAATTCCATTTGAAGGCCCCTTAATTATTATTTTTTTTGCACTCTCTCTATATAACACAAAGTTGAAAGATACTCCCGGAATACTCTCACACAACCCCCATAATGCTCCTATAATACTACTCGTGTAGGATCCTTAAATTACCCCTAGATGGCACCTGTATTACTTATACCAAGGAGAAGTCATGGGTAAAGACAGGGGGATGTGTGGGGAGGGAGCAAGTGGAAGATATAAGTAGGGGGGGAGCAGAGAAGTTTGGGGTTAGAAGAGAGAGGAATGGTAGAGGGGGAAAGAAGATTAAATATACAAAAAAAAAATGAGAGTCAAAAACAAAACATGAAATGAAGGCAAAAAATGTATTAAAGAAAGAAATAAACTAAACAGAGAAGGAGATAAAAACAGATTAAAATATAGAAAGTGAGAAATAGACAGAGCTGGAGAATTCGGAATGTCTGGGGGGCACAGAGAGGTCTTGGCAATTCTGTCTGCACTCCTATTGCCCCCGAGGGCTAATTCATGGCCCCCACTCATTTTCATGGTGCTGGGCAGCGATGATAATGACCACGGTGAGGATGGTGCACAGGACCATGGCAGCAATGCCCACTGCCAGGCTGATGAAGGAGAAGTTCCGGGCTTCCCGAGAGGCGATCTCAGCGGACATCAGGTCTCCGCGGGCCAGGGCGGTCCTCACCTAAAAGGACAAGGGAGACGGATGAGTCAATCCCACAGGCAGAAGGGGCGCCAGTCTCTCCCTCTCCTAAATCAAAATGATGTCATTATTGTTTAAGAATTTTGTCACAGTTTATGTGTAGAAAAGTCCTTGTGTAGGTCATTTTATTACACCACAGTCCTTGCCAACCCTCATCTGGCATTATCTGCACTGCACAAAAATAAATCAAATATAGAGAATAAAACTGCAGTTACGCCCTTTAATACAGCATGTTGGCACACGAGGAAAATCGAACTAAAAGCACAGGTTTAGACATATCAGCAGCACCAATATTTATACTTATTCCAGAGACCAACTGATTCAGACAGAAGCCCATGGGAGTCTGCAGGGGCGTACCTAGAGCATTTGGCACCCGGGGCGGACCCCGAGTGTGGCACACCCCCCCCCCCCCAATAAAAATGCAAGAAAACACCCACAATTTTTTCAATGTTTGAAAATTGTACAATTATAGTTACCAGGAATAGTGTGCCAGTCAGATACCAGTAATATTGTGCCAGTCAGATACCAGTAATATTGTGCCAGTTAGAGCCCAGTAATAGTGTGCCACTCAGAGCCCAGTAAGTGTGCCAGTCAGAGCCCAGTAATAGTGTGCCAGTCAGAACCCAGTAATATAGTGCCAGCCAGAACCCAGTAATATAGTGCCAGTCAGAGCCCAGTAACATAGTGCCAGTCAGAACCCAGTAATATAGTGCCAGTCAGAGCCCAGTAATATAGTGCCAGTCAGAACCCAGTAATATAGTGCCAGTCAGAACCCAGTAATATAGTGCCAGCCAGAACCCAGTAATAAAGTGCCAGTCAGAACCCAGTAATATAGTGCCAGTCAGAGCCCAGTAATATTGTGCCAGTCAGAACCCAGTAATATAGTGCCAGCCAGAGCCCAGTAATATTGTGCCAGTCAGAACCCAGTAATATAGTGCCAGCCAGAACCCAGTAATATAGTGCCAGCCAGAACCCAGTAATAAAGTGCCAGTCAGAACCCAGTAATATAGTGCCAGTCAGAACCCAGTAATATAGTGCCAGTCAGAACCCAGTAATATAGTGCCAGCCAGAACCCAGTAATATAGTGCCAGCCAGAACCAAGTAATATAGTGCCAGCCAGAGCCCAGTAATATAGTGCCAGTCAGAACCCAGTAATATAGTGCCAGCCAGAACCCAGTAATATAGTGCCAGCCAGAGCCCAGTAATATAGTGCCAGTCAGAACCCAGTAATATAGTGCCAGCCAGAACCCAGTAATATAGTGCCAGCCAGAACCCAGTAATATAGTGCCAGTCGGAACCCAGTAATATAGTGCCAGCCAGAGCCCAGTAATATAGTGCCAGTCAGAACCCAGTAATATAGTGCCAGCCAGAACCCAGTAATATAGTGCCAGTCAGAACCCAGTAATATAGTGCCAATCAGATACCCAGTAATATAGTGCCAATCAGATACCCAGTAATATAGTGCCAGTCAGAGCCCAGTAATATAGTGCCAGCCAGAGCCCAGTAATATAGTGCCAGCCAGAACCCAGTAATATAGTGCCAATCAGATACCCAGTAATATAGTGCCAATCAGATACCCAGTAATATAGTGCCAGTCAGAGCCCAGTAATATAGTGCCAATCAGATACCAAGTAATATAGTGCCAGCCAGAGCCCAGTAATATAGTGCCAGCCAGAGCCCAGTAATATAGTGCCAGTCAGAGCCCAGTAATATAGTGCCAGTCAGAGCCCAGTAATATAGTGCCAGCCAGAGCCCAGTAATTTAGTGCCAGCCAGAGCCCAGTAATATAGTGCCAGCCAGAGCCCAGTAATATAGTACCAGCCAGATGCCCAGTAATATAGTGCCAGTCAGAACCCAGTAATATAGTGCCAGTCAGAACCCAGTAATATAGTGCCAGCCAGAACCCAGTAATATAGTGCCAATCAGATGCCAAGTAATATAGTGCCAGTCAGAGCCCAGTAATATAGTGCCAGTCAGAACCCAGTAATATAGTGCCAGCCAGAACCCAGTAATATAGTGCCAGCCAGAACCCAGTAATATAGTGCCAGTCAGAACCCAGTAATATAGTGCCAGCCAGAACCCAGTAATATAGTGCCAGCCAGAACCCAGTAATATAGTGCCAGCCAGAACCCAGTAATATAGTGCCAGTCAGAACCCAGTAATATAGTGCCAGCCAGAGCCCAGTAATATAGTGCCAGTCAGAACCCAGTAATATAGTGCCAGTCAGAGCCCAGTAATATAGTGCCAGCCAGAGCCCAGTAATATAGTGCCAGTCAGAACCCAGTAATATAGTGCCAGCCCCCCCCCCCCCCCCCCCCCCATCACTTACCAAATAGCTGCTTCTCCCGGACGGACGACTCCTCCGTGCAGTCTTCTCTTCGCTCCTGCACGGAGGAGGGAAACACAGTCGCCGGATGTGACGTATCGTCACATCCGGTCGCTGTGATTTTTTTTTTTTTTTTTCACCCGGCGGCCGCATCCAGAGGATTCGGCCGCCTGAGAAAAAAAAAAAAACAAAGGTAAGCAGCGCGGGGGGTGCCGGCAGCACCGGTGGCACCCCCCTAGTCAGTGGCACCCGGGGCGGGCCGCCCCCCCCCCCCCCCGCGGGACGCCACTGGGAGTCTGTACTGCCCCGTTCAAGTGACCCGCGACTATTCACAAAAAGGTGAGATGAGGTGGATGAACATTTAACCTCAATGATGCATTGTTCAGGGACAAACCTGGTAAGTTTGCTCGGCGGGGGAAACTTACCATGTTTGTACCTGCACAATGTATAGTTACAATGGTGAGATTAAATTCAACTCACCACTTCTCACCTGCAACTCACCTCTTAGTGAATAGGCCCCACAGAGTAACAGTTACAGGAGATTGTCTCTTTTTTCCATATACATATATTAGGAAATAAAACACGGCTAAATAACGATGCGACCTCCTCTAACTTCAAACTATGTCTTTTCCACATGCAACAATCTTGCATTTCTGAAATAATATTTTTATATATTATATATTTAAAAGCTTTTATTATTTTCTGGAACTGTAGCAAAGCATTCCCTGGTACTCAATCTCTTGGGCGCTAATGACATCTGTAAGAGTGGGGTTATATCTGGGACGAAGTGGAGCAATCAGTAACCTCTTTTGTATTAAACGCAAAAAACCTGACTTTTTTTTTAACTCACAATGCCAAGAAATACATTGCTTCTTTGAAAGAGGAAGAAGATGATCCAGATTATATCACTCAAAACGTAAGAATAATGAAAAGTTCACTTCCCATTAGGTTAATAGATAATCTCAGTGGTCTCCAGAACTAGACACAAGCTCTAAATGCCTCCCTTCTAGTGATCTAAGAGGCAATCAGATTGTATATTGTAGTATCCTGTTGGCAGGGCGCCATCAGACATATCTCCCTCTCGCTCCCCTACCCTCCCTAAGTCATTTTATCCAGGTCTTTTTAAATCATGCAAATGATATAAATGCACCCATTATGCCCATTAATATGCCACTCTATGCCCATAAATATGCCACAGCCAGTATTCCCATTAATATGCTACTCTATGCCCATTAATATGCCACAATCAGTCGTCCCCCCCCCCTTCCCCAGTATTTACCTTGCTGCTGAGAGACAGCCTTCCATGCTGCTACGGGAATTGCACACAGCAATTCCCGTGCACTGATCTGCTTTGAGCCCTGGAAGGTCACATGGCCGATGGCGCTCTGACATCAGATCAGTACACGGGTCGTTGCACAGACACCATACTGCTTTCTCGTGCGAGGCTCTGGTGGGGGGGATCCTATGATCAGTCACTGTCTCTGCCGGGCCCATGACAGTTGTATCACCTGTCACCCCCTGAAATCGGCCCTGCCAGTTGGTGCTTTCTGATATTATACACAGTCTGTTTACCTCTAATTGAGTTCTGTTTAATTGAAAGATTACAACAAGTGTAGGCATTTTAAATAAAAAAAATGCTTAAATGAAAGAATACAAATAAAGCACCTTATTGAAGACTCTTTGCTCTGTATAGCTCTAGCAGGGGGCAGACATGTTGTTTAGAATCTTTGCTTGTATAGCTCTATCAGGGGGCAGACATGTTGTTTAGAATCTTTGCTCTGTATAGCGCTATCAGGGGTCAGACATGTTGTTTAGACTCTTTGCTCTGTATAGCTCTATCAGGGGGCGGACATGTTGTTTAGAATCTTTGCTCTGTATAGCTCTATCAGGGGTAGACATGTTGTTTAGAATCTTTGCTCTGTATAGCTCTATCAGGGGTAGACATGTTGTTTAGAATCTTTGCTCTGTATAGCTCGATCAGGGTGCAGACATGTTGTTTAGAATCTTTGCTCTGTATAGCTCTATCAGGGGGCGGACATGTTGTTTAGAATCTTTGCTCTGTATAGCTCTATCAGGGAGCGGACATGTTGTTTAGAATCTTTGCTCTGTATAGCTCTATCAGGGGGCAGACATGGTGTTTAGAATCTTTGCTCTGTATAGCTCTATCATGGGGCAGACATGTTGTTTAGAATCTTAGCTCTGTATAGCTCTATCAGGGGGCAGACATGTTGGTTTGAATCTTTGCTCTGTATAGCTCTATCAGGGGGCAGACATGTTGTTTAGAATCTTTGCTCTGTATAGCTCTATCAGGGAGCGGACATGTTGTTTAGAATCTTTGCTCTGTATAGCTCTATCAGGGTGCAGACATGGTGTTTAGAATCTTTGCTCTGTATAGCTCTGTCATGGGGCAGACATGTTGTTTAGAATCTTAGCTCTGTATAGCTCTATCAGGGGGCAGACATGTTGGTTAGAATCTTTGCTCTGTATAGCTCTATCAGGGGGCAGACATGTTGTTTAGAATCTTTGCTCTGTATAGCTCTATCAGGGGGCAGACATGGTGTTTAGAATCTTGGATCAGATAAGTCAGATCTGACCCAAAATGTCCATCCACTGATGAGGTTTATGGAGCAAAAATGACTCAATAAGGTACTTTATTTATATTATTTAATTAAAGCATTTCTATTTAAAATGCTTACTCTTCATTTAATCTTAAACATAACTGTATTTTTTGCTGACAGTAGTCCTGTAAGGCTCCCATGCAGTGCATTACTGACATACAGACACAGATAGCACCCATGGCACACTTACCTGCACAGCCTTTATGATGGCAATGACTCCCGTGGGCCAGAAGCAGCAGATCGTGGTGAGTACAGCGATGGGCAGGTAGTCATGAGGTGGGCGACGTGGCTCTAACAGGGCCAATCCAGGGGGAATCTGAGGTGGGGGCATCCCAGGCTGTGGTGGTACTGATCCTGCCTGGTATTGCTAATTAGGAAGAACAGAGAGTGAGGGACTAAGCACCATCCTTTTACAATGCCATCCTTCTACAATATCTCCCATCCACAATGCCATCCTTCTACAATATCTCCCATCCACAATGCCATCCTTCTACAATATCTCCCTTCCACAATGCCATCCATATACAATATCTCCCTTTTACAATGCCATCCTTCCACAATATCTCCCATCCACAATGCCATCCTTCTACAATATCGCCCTTCCACAATGCCATCCTTTTACAATATCTCCCTTCCACAACGCCATCCTTATACAATATCTCCCTTCCACAATGCCATCCTTCTACAATATCTCCCTTCCACAGTGCCATCCTTCTACAATATCTCCCTTCCACAATGCCATCCTTATACAACATCTCCCTTCCACAAAGCCATCCTTATACCATATCTCCCTTCCACAATGCAATCCTTATACCATATCTCCCTTCCACAATGCCATCCTTATACAATATCTCCCTTCCACAATGCCATCCTTATACAATATCTCCCTTCCACAAAGCCATCCTTATACAATATCTCCCTTCCACAATGCCATCCTTCTACAATATCTCCCTTCCACAAAGCCATCCTTCTACAATATCTCCCTTCCACAATACCATCCTTCTACAATATCTCCCTTCCACAGTGCCATCCTTCTACAATATCTCCCTTCCACAATGCCATCCTTCTACAATATCTCCCTTCCACAATGCCATCCTTCTACAATATCTCCCTTCCACAATGCCATCCTTCTACAATATCTCACTTCCACAATGCCATCCATCTACAATATCTCCCTTCCACAATGCCATCCATCTACAACATCTCCCTTTCACAATGCCATCCATATACAATATCTCCCTTCCACAATGCCATCCATCTACAACATCTCCCTTTCACAATGCCATCCATATACAATATCTCCCTTCCACAATGCCATCCTTATACAATATCTCCCTTCCACAACGCCATCCTTATACAACATCTCCCTTCCACAATGCCATCCTTCTACAATATCTCACTTCCACAATGCCATCCATCTACAATATCTCCCTTCCACAATGCCATCCATCTACAATATCTCCCTTCCACAATGCCATCCTTATACAATATCTCCCTTCCACAACGCCATCCTTATACAATATCTCACTTCCACAACGCCATCCTTATACAATATCTCCCTTTCACAATGCCATCCTTATACAATATCTCCTTTCCACAATGCCATCCTTATACAATATCTCCCTTCCACAATGCCATCCTTATACAATATCTCCCTTCCACAATGCCATCCTTCTACAATATCTCACTTCCACAATACCATCCTTCTACAACATCTCCCTTTCACAATGCCATCCATATACAATATCTCCCTTCCACAATGCCATCCTTATACAACATCTCCCTTCCACAATGCCATCCTTCTACAATATCTCCCTTCCACAATGCCATCCTTATACAACATCTCCCTTCCACAACGCCATCCTTCTACAATATCTCACTTCCACAATGCCATCCTTCTACAACATCTCCCTTTCACAATGCCATCCATATACAATATCTCCCTTCCACAATGCCATCCTTATACAATATCTCCATTCCACAATGCCATCCTTATACAATATCTCCCTTCCACAACGCCATCCTTCTACAATATCTCACTTCCACAGCGCCATCCTTCTACAATATCTTCCTTTCACAATGCCATCCTTCTACAATATCTCCCTTTCACAATGCCATCCTTCTACAATATCTCCCTTCCACAATGCCATCCTTATACAATATCTCCATTCCACAATGCCATCCTTATACAATATCTCCCTTCCACAACGCCATCCTTCTACAATATCTCACTTCCACAGCGCCATCCTTCTACAATATCTTCCTTTCACAATGCCATCCTTCTACAATATCTCCCTTTCACAATGCCATCCTTCTACAATATCTCCCTTCCACAATGCCATCCTTATACAATATCTCCCTTCCACAATGCCATCCATCTACAATATCTCCCTTCAACAAAGCCATCCTTCTACAATATCTCCATTCCACAATGCCATCCTTCTACAATATCTCCCTTTCACAATGCCATCCTTCTACAATATCTCCCTTTCACAATGCCATCCTTCTACAATATCTCCCTTTCACAATGCCATCCTTCTACAATATCTCCCTTTCACAATGCCATCCTTCTACAATATCTCCCTTTCACAATGCCATCCTTCTACAATATCTCCCTTTCACAATGCCATCCTTCTACAATATCTCACTTCCACAATGCCATCCTTAAACAATATCTCTGTGACTGTTATTGGCACCCCTACAAATTTATATGAGAAAAATATATTGGAAGTATATTCCCATTTATATTTTACGTTTTATAGTACAACCGGGTGACTAGGAACAGGAAATTGTTCAACCATGACGAGATATTAGGTGACATACAGTCCAAATTCCCTTAATCAATCATCAAAAGAGGTTGTTGAGCTTCACCAATATTGCACACCCAGGACTTACCCCAGCACATTGCCCCATCACCAATATTGCACACCCAGGACTTACCCCAGCACATTGCCCCATCACCAATATTGCACACCCAGGACTTACCCCAGCACATTGCCCCATCACCAATATTGCACACCCAGGACTTACCCCAGCACATTGCCCCATCACCAATATTGCACACCCAGGATTTACCCCAGCACACGGCCCCATCACCAATATTGCACACCCAGGACTTATCCCAGCACATCACCTGCATTGCACAACCAGGACTTACCCCAGCACCCACATTGCACACTGAGGGCTTACCCCAGCACATGCCCCATCACCCACATTGCACACTCAGGACTTACCCCAGTACACGCCTCATCACCCACATTGCACACCCAGATCTTATCACACACCGAGGGCTTACCCCAGCACCTCAGGACACGTCCCATCACCCACATTACACACCCAGGATATGCTCCACTGTCCACATTGCAGAGCCAGGACAATACCCCAGGACATGCCCCATCACCAGCATTGTACACCCAGTACTTACCCCAGTACATGTCTCATCACCCACGTTGCACACCCAGGTCTAACCACACAACAAGGGCTTACCCCAGCACCTCAGGACATGCCCCGTCATCCACATTACACACCCAGAACATGCTCCATTGCCCACATTGCAAAGCCATGACATGCCCCATCACCAGCATTGAACACACAGTACTTACCCCAGCACATGTCCCATCACCAATATTGCACACACAAGAGCACAAACACCATACGCTGATCCCCCCAATCTTCTCTAACCTCATCGGGCATTATGGGAGACGACTCAGAGCTGTTACCTTGGCAAAAGGGGGAATGACTAAAAGGGTGCTAATAACTGGACCACACTGGATAAATCTGTGTTGTGTTTGCCATTGTTTGATATTAATGAGAGCAGGGTATTTTGTGTATAATTTGAAGAAAAGATCAAAAGGTTAAACAATAAAGGACGTATTTCTCATATATACCCAGAGTGCCTGTATTAGTGGAGGGCACTGTATATATACTTTATATAGCTACATAACTGGATATTAAGAAGTTAATCGACCTCTCCATACCTTCCCCGAGCTCCCTGTAACCTCTCTCATGAGAATAGTCCTGAATCTGGCCTAATCCTCTCTATCGATCTCTTCACCTTTCACAATAATCCATGTAATATACCCTTCATCTTGTCCTCTGTCTCCATGCTTTCTATATAATGATCTTTATTTAGTTTTCAAGCTAGCAGGATCTATATACACCCATGTATTAATAATATATTATTTTGCCTCCCCTGCTGGCCGCATTTCCAGGTCCCAAATACTCCTCCGTTCCCACTTACCGTCCCCACAGGGTACACTGGTACATATGCTGTGCATGGCTGCAGGTGCATGGGATACCCGGCTCCTTGTTGTACATATCCCCCCACTGGCATTGTCCCCCCGCTGGGGTGAGTCTGCACCACATAACCTTGGGGTGCAGGAGGTGCTCCTGTAAAGGGGGTCTCCTGTAGGTATCCTTGGGCATCCTGCCGGGGGAGGGTGGAACTAGCTGGCTGGGGTGGTGGGTCATTATAACCTGGGATTACTCCATTACACGGGCCCTCACCCCCTGATGTGTTATATGGTGGGGGTGAGCTGTGGGGTCCGGAATCCGGGGGGCCTGGAGGAGGAAGGGAGGGAAAGATAGAAGAGCATGTGAGAGGGAGAGAGAGAGAGAGGACACTGTCACACACAGAGCAGCACAATGAGATCCCCTAGGGCAAAAACAGGTCAGAATTGAAGAGACATGACAGGGGCAAATACAGAGAGAGATATATATAGAATCAAGGACGTACATATATATATATATATATACATATACCCACACACATCTATTATATGTACATATAAAAATACACAGTATATACACATTATATACGTGCTTGGATCCACCTTTATTTAAAGCACATATACTTAACATTAACAACAGACATGTATTTTACTGTATTTACATCACTGTTTGTAAAGATCATTAGATACAAAAAACACATCAAAGTCTGTACACATGAAGCTGTCCACATATAAATACAGTCATATAACCACACACGTGTGCTCCCAGGAATCGATGACCACGCAGTAACCCCCTGTTGTAGCATGTGCACTTGTTTCCCCCTCTTTTTGTATGTTCCCCCCCCCCCCCTTCCCCCATTCATTTCCCATTCCATCACTTAACCTTCTGGGGTCTTCTTTACTACAGTGATTCCCAATATCCTCTCCCTTAGTTTACAACTATCTCACCAGTCCCAAATTTCTCTACCCACCATTTTGTACCTTTACTCCATTACTCCCTGACCACCACCCACACTCCTCACCAATATACTCTATTACTCCTCTACCAAACACACTCCTCACCAATCTCCTCCATTACTCCTCTACCAAACACACTCCTCACCAATCTCCTCCATTACTCCTCTACCAAACACACTCCTCACCAATCTCCTCCATTACTCCTCTACCACCCACACTCCTCACCAATATACTCTATTACTCCTCTACCAAACACACTCCTCACCAATCTCCTCGATTACTCCTCTACCAAACACACTCCTCACCAATCTCCTCCATTACTCCTCTACCAAACACACTCCTCACCAATCTCCTCTACCACCCACACTCCTCACCAATATACTCTATTACTCCTCTACCAAACACACTCCTCACCAATCTCTTCCATTACTCCTCTACCAAACACACTCCTCACCAATCTCCTCCATTACTCCTCTACCAAACACACTCCTCACCAATCTCCTCCATTACTCCTCTACCAAACACACTCCTCACCAATCTCCTCCATTACTCCTCTACCACCCACACTCCTCACCAATATACTCTATTACTCCTCTACCAAACACACTCCTCACCAATCTCCTCGATTACTCATCTAGAAAATACACTCCTCACCAATCTCCTCTATCAACACACACTCCTCACCAATCTCCTCCATTACTCCTCTACCACCCACACTCCTCACCAATATACTCTAATACTCCTCTACCAAACACACTCCTCACCAATCTCCTCGATTACTCCTCTAGAAAACACACTCCTCACCAATCTCCTCCATTACTCCTCTACCAAACACACTCCTCACCAATCTCCTCCATTACTCCTCTACCAAATACTCCTCACCAATCTCCTCCATTACTCCTCTACCAAACACACTCCTCACCAATCTCCTTTATTACTCCTCTACCAAACACACTCCTCACCAATCTCCTCCATTACTCCTCTACCAAACACACTCCTCACCAATCTCCTTTATTACTCCTCTACCAAACACACTCCTCACCAATCTCCTCCATTACTCCTCTACCAAATACTCCTCACCAATCTCCTCCATTACTCCTCTACCAAACACACTCCTCACCAATCTCCTCCATTACTCCTCTACCAAACACACTCCTCACCAATCTCCTCCATTACTCCTCTACCAAATACTCCTCACCAATCTCCTCCATTACTCCTCTACCAAACACACTCCTCACCAATCTCCTCCATTACTCCTCTACCAAATACTCCTCACCAATCTCCTCCATTACTCCTCTACCAAATACTCCTCACCAATCTCCTCCATTACTCCTCTACCAAACACACTCCTCACCAATCTCCTTTATTACTCCTCTACCAAACACACTCCTCACCAATCTCCTCCATTTATCCTATAATGTTACTACACACCCACCTCACTAGTCTCCTCCATTACACAATAACTTTATCTCAAATCCCTCTTAACTTTACTGTATCCCTGCATTATCCCCTACAACCATCTTTTATTCCCCCATTCTCTATTATTACCTACTTCAACATTACCCCTTTCTTTGTAATCTTCCCCCTCCAAACATTACCAGCCTAATCCCCATCCTTCCTCAACTATGCCTCCGTCCAACAACTGTAACCCATTCCTTACTCAACTTTCCCTCCCTCCAACCAACCTTACTCACTTTCTTTTTCAACTTACCCTTCCTCCAACAACCGTACCCCCTTCCTTCATCAACTTACCCTTCCTCCAACAACCGTACCCACTTCCTTCCTCAACGTTCCCTTCCTCCAACAACCGTACCCCCTTCCTTCCTCAACGTTCCCTTCCTCCAACAACTGTATCCCCTTCCTTCCTCAACGTTCCCTCCCTCCAACAACTGTATCCCCTTCCTTCCTCAACGTTCCCTCCCTCCAACAACCGTACCCCCTTCCTTCCTCAACGTTCCCTCCCTCCAACAACTGTATCCCCTTCCTTCCTCAACATTACCTCTCTCCAACAACCGTACCCTCTTCCTCCCTCAATTTTCCCTCCCTCCAACCAACCCGTACCCCTTCCTTCCTCAACTTTCCCTCTCTCCAACAACTGTACTCCCTTCCTTCCTCAACTTTCCCTTCCTCCAACAATCATACCCCCTTCCTTTCTCAACTTTCCCTCCCTCCAAGCACCCTCTTCCTTCCTCAACATTCCCACTCCTCCAACCATCCATATCCCCTTCCTTCCTCATCTTTCCCTCCCTCCTACAACCTTACCCCCTTCCTTTCTCAAATTTCCCTCCCTCCAACATTACCGCCTTCCTTTCTTATCTTTCCCTCCCTCCAACCAACCATACCCCCCACCTTCCATATATTTACCTCCTTCCAATCAACCTTACCCCCTTCCTTAATCATCAGTCCCCCGTTTTCCTTCCCATAACTACCTCATGTGCCCCTTCCTCCATGACATCCTTCATTCACTGTCCGTTCCCCATCACCGTTATTGAGTCTATCCCACGACACCTGTCCCCCCTATCCTTTCCTACCTTCCCATATCCATACCCCCTCCTGTTATGTCTTTCCTTTTCTGTCCCCCCCCCCATGCTATTAACTCCGTCCTTTCTAATCTGTCCCCCTCATCTCCATCTTCTTCCATTAACTCCTTCCCTCCTGACCGGTCCCCTGTGCTCTCCCATTACCACCTCCTCCTCTTCTCACCAGTCTCCTCCATGAATCTGCACCCTTCCTATGGTATCTGGGTTATTCTGACATGCCCTTCCTCTGACCATCAAGTCCTCCTGCCGTGGTGATGAGACAAACAGGGATGTGTACGGAGAGATGGAACTGGTCAATGGACGGACAGAGAGACAGACACATTACTACAGATCCATATTGGCAGATGATAGATCCATGATCAAGATTCATCTTACTCGCTCTTCATTCATCCCTCCAAATCTCCCTCCCCCTCCATCTCTCACTATAGACTCATCTCCCATCCATCATTTCTTCCTCCCCCTCTTACCTGTTTTCTCGCTGGACATGTCTCCTAGGGGAGGGAGCTGTGTGGGTTTGGGGGGGTCCTCGGATGAATGTGGCAGGATGGGGGGTCTCTCCTCGCCCCCTGTCACTGTCTCCCCCCCTCACAGCTGCTACTCTGATCCTGCACCAATTCTTTCTGCTGCAGCCTCTCTCTCTCTCCCCCTCCCGTCTCTCCTCCTCCTCCTCTGTGATTCTCTCACCCCCTCTTTCCTCCTCCTGTGATTCCCCTCCTCTTCTCTCCAATTTCCCCAACTGTTTCCCTCTCCTCCTCTTCATAATATTCTTTTTATTTCCATTTTGTTCAGCCCTCTTCCTTATTTCTTTTCTCATTCTTTTCTTCCCTGCTGTTAACCCCCCCTTTTTTTTTTTGCTTTTCTCCAGCCTTTACTTTCACCGCCTCCTCTCTCTGAGCTTGTGCAATCTCCCCCTTTTTACACTATGTTCTTTCTCTGTCATTCATTGCTGACCCCCTTTCTTGCCTGTTACCTCTATTCTATCCACCTGCAGCTTCTCCTATGTATTATAAATCTCCTTCACATTACATTGGGCAGATTTTTGTCAGGATCCTTGGAGTTCCCTTATTCCTTATCAAATAGCCATATTTGGCTATCAGAAGTGTCACTGTGTATGTGATTGTGCAGAGCAGGGCGGCAGATGTTAGTATTCTGGGCTTTGACCAATCCTCAGCATCAGTACCCCTACGCATGTTCCTATATGGCCCAGTGGGAAATGATACGCTCTCATCCATCAGATCTGACCTCTGAACCTCCCATACCCTAGCATATCTAGGGTACTATTGGCTTCCATGGTGTCTGTCCCAGAATGTTTTATACATCATTGCCATATATTCAGCATTATCACCATTACTGCTCAGGATTGAGACATATTTACACCGTTTTGGGGCTAAAAAAAAAAGTTTTATTTCAATTTACATTTTAGAAAATAGAACTCTATTATTAATATTATTTCAAAATGAATTCCCTTTCTTGACTCCAGACCTTCTGTAAATAAATAAATAAATCCTACTTGATAATGTCCTTATTTCATTCCAGGGACACTTTGCACGGGGGGATCACATCACTGCATGGTATTGCAATGTCATTAATACTGGTTTGATTGGATACAGTGAAACCAGCTATATAAAGCCCAAACTATGATCAGTACACTACATATACCGATGGCGGGGCTGCAGAGTATTTGGAATTAAAGCTAAATATGTGTGGTATCTATTTGGGACAAGGGCAGATTTCATTAATGTATCTGTAATCATTTATATATTCATATAGCGGAATTGAGGGCAGAAGGGTAGATTTAAAGAAATTGGTGTTTAAAATGTCTCTAGTCTCCTAATTATGACATCATCCTGTGACACGCTCTACAAACAAACTATAATAATGGAGAATAGGCCATGTGCAGGTCATAAACCAGAGACAGCGGCACAGACAAAAGCTAAAATAACTGGAAGCAAACGAATAGATTCAAATATATAAATATGTATTATCCCATTCTGAATGTATCCAAACCATTGTAGGGGACACAATTCCTTTAACAGACAGAAGATCTGACATCCGGCAGAGTCACTTATATTGAATATAGCGGACGGAATTATTGGAAGGCGCGCAAGACGTTACAGAGATTCTCCGCGGCCAGAAAAGAAAAGCGCCAATGACCCAGCTGTGCACAATGTAATGATTTATTACACAAATAACCCAGATTCAGAGCCAGCAGAGAGTCTTACACTTATTATAGTCAGAACAGTAAAACAACAGCAGGGGTAATATTGGGTTCCTTCTCCTGTTATTATACGTTCCCATTAGCCTCCTCCGGATAGAACATCTCCTAATACTCCATTTTGATCTCCGATATTTAAAGCGACACTAAACGTTTTTTTTTTTCCGCTTGAGATTCTAATATAGAAGCACAAGTGAAAAGTTATTTGCCCCTAGTATGAGGGTACATTGGATAGTACACGCCAGTTTATCCTCTGACCATAGGAAGCAGGCAGCGGTCTGGTCGGCGACTGTCTCGCTCTACTAGCGCAGAGGTCCCCCCTGCTGATTCCATGCAAAACGAGGGTCTCTCTCTGCGCTAAACACGTCGGGTTTACTTAATTCTAGCGGGACATGTACCCTTCAAGGAAGCAAGGGTTAAACAACGTTTACTGTTCCTTTAATTCCGCTTTGCCATTTCCTTACCCCTTCCTGTGTCTCTCTTGCCCTTCCTCCCTGTGTCCATTCCCCCCCCCAGGGTTTATCGCTTTATCCCAGGATTTCTATATCTCATTCTTGGTCTCTGCTACTGACTCTATCATGTCTCCTACACCCGCAGCTCTATTTGCTAAATTGGTGGCGACAGAAAGAAAACTGAACAAAGAGAAAGGATTCAGAATGAAAAGAAATGGAAATAAATCCATTGTCTTGCTCCCGTGGCTTATTAGATTTGGCCACATTTGGAAAGCTGTAACACCGCATCTCCAGGTCAGAGGGACATCTCTTGGGTGAAAGATCTCCAGCCTAGTCATCCCCTGGTCGGCACTTCAGGATAAGAGCGTGCATGTCTCTTAGAGCCTCCTGTAGACTGTCAGACAGTCTCTGGGCATCTGTCTCCTGACAGCAGTCAAAGGCAGAAACACACACCGTGATGGTATCTTGAGAAGGTGCAAAGCAAACACTGTAACCATCAGGGACCAGGGGCCCATAGCACATCACACAATCCATGGGAGAAGACACCTGGAAGAGACAGACATATACAGTCAGAACTGTGACTGGACGATGTGCTTCTCAGGGATGTACTTGGATAATTCAGGAGCCAGACTAGTGGACTCCCCAGTAGGACATTTCTTTACTGGCCTGGGTGCGGATAATGACCCGTTCTAACATTTAAATGCTATTTTACAGGCAGAATTCACACCTGAGATATAAATACTGACCTGCCCTGTAAACAGCTTCCAGTGAGAAGAGACTGCATAAGACGTGTCCATTAGGATGGAGGGGAGAGGGACCCCAGAGGAAATACACAGCATCTTCAGGGCCAGAAGAGCGCCATCTACTGACTGCCCCTGCAACACCTAGAACACATGGGCTCATTATATGATCTATTATTATACTCCGGTCCATGACAGCGCCATCTACTGACTGCCCCACAACACCTAGAACACATTGGCTGATTATATGATCTATTATTATACTCCGGTCCATGACAGCGCCATCTACTGACTGAAGGAAGGGTTCAAAATTATGTTCTGCTTAGTAAGCCGGACATATATCTGAATAGATACACACGGGTTTACTCTCGGTTGTGTCTCACAGCGGGTCTGATCAGGGTCTGCAGAGTGTGGGGGTCCAACTCTCTGCTAGTGCAGAGAGAGACCCTTGTTTTTGCACTGAATCGGCAGAGGGGACCTAGTTATGGACCTTCTGACCTCATGCAAAAACCGCGGGTCTCTCCCTGCATCAGGGAGCCAGTCACCAACCAGACCCCGGAGCCAGTCACCAACCAGACCCCGGAGCCAGTCACCAACCAGACCCCGGAGCCAGTCACCAACCAGACCGGAGTGCCTGCTTCCCATAGAAGCTGCCAGTCAGACAATAAACTGGCATTTACTATCAAAAGCACCTGCCAGTTTATCGTCACATGAGGGACAACTAGAAGCAAACGGGAAACATAAAATAAAAAGATGAGACAATGGAGATTATATATATATATCCTCCTCAGATTGTAGCCAGTACATATAGAACATATAAAGAGTTTCTCTCCCATATTATATATAATGGGACAAATAAAACCCATATAATAAAAACTGAAGATATAACTAACACTGTTATGAGGGGACAGAGTTGGCAGCAGGACCCTGACGTTTCATTGAGAATGAGTCTACTGGCTCTAAAGAAGTCATATAATCTTGTTTTGTTGCCCCTCACACAATCTGTATCCATTATTATTAATTGTATATTCAGCCCATGTGTATAAACATACAGTGCGTCACAGCATTCCCAGGATTAGCGCCACCTACTGACCAACACCTGACAATGAAAGAACAGAGGCAGCACTATATAATGATACATAATAAGCAGACAGTGACAGCCCGGGGGGCACATGTGTGGTAGACTCTCTCACCTCCTCAGTGGAAGCCTGGTGACTCTCTACAGCTCCCAGCATCAGGGTCAGCTTCTCTTCAGCCTGGAAATATACACAGCAGTACTATATGTTACAACACAGGACCAGTCAGCTATGGTGGATTGAACTCTCCTCATTCTCAGCCAGCGAGGTGGTGGCGATGGGATCAGTAGCAGTGATTTTAAAGTTTACCCCCACATGTCACTGGACACATCTCTTCTTCCAAATGTAGGGTTTATGATCACAGTGACTTCTCTCATGTTACAGTAAATCTCTCTCTCCAAGGTTAGATACAAAATATTACTTTGAAGAAAGAGTAGTAGAAACCTGGAATAACCTTCCAGTGGGAGTGGTAAATATGAAGTCAGGAATGCCTGGGATGTGCACGGTATTGAGAGTTTTCACGTGTTACAATGTATGATCAGGAAATCCACACAGCAGGCTGGACACCGTGAATTCACCCGCTACATGATGTACATATGAAGAGATCTAGGGGAAGTCTATTCTCTTCTTCCCACTGACAATAGCCTTAATGCACACCCACCGGGCTCACAGCCACTCTCATAGCCAGACAGCAAGATATCAAGACTATTATTACCGACCTTGCTGCTCTTGTAATGAGTGTTGTACAGTCAAAACAATACATTGCATCCGTAACACTAATATCACACATTACTGTGAGTTTTATTGCTGTGGAGCTCTGAGATACACGCACACACTGCACATTACTGTGAGTTTTATTGCTGTGGAGCTCTGATACCCTCACACACTGCACATTACTGTGAGTTTTTTTGCTGTGGAGTCTGATACACTCACACACTGCACATTACTGTGAGTTTTTTTGCTGTGGAGTCTGTGATACACTCACACACTGCACATTACTGTGAGTTTTATTGCTGTGGAGTCTGTGATACACTCACACACTGCACATTACTGTGAGTTTTATTGCTGTGGAGTCTGTGATACACTCACACACTGCACATTACTGTGAGTTTTATTGCTGTGGAGTCTGTGATACACTCACACACTGCACATTACTGTGAGTTTTATTGCTGTGGAGTCTGTGATACACTCACACACTGCACATTACTGTGAGTTTTATTGCTGTGGAGTCTGTGATACACTCACACACTACATATTACTGTGAGTTTTATTGCTGTGGAGCTCTGAGATAAACACACACACACACACGGTATCTCAGAGCTCCACAGTAATGTGCAGTGCGTGTGAGTGTAAGGTAATGCTGGATGAAATGCCTGCACTTGGCTGTGATCATGTAAAGTATCTGGAAAATGTTTCATTAAACACACGGTTTATTTATTGCTATATTCGTTGGTCCTATGAGATCAGTATATCACACATTTACTCTCACATCACGTCAGATACCTTTTTATTTGGATCGTCAGCAGCTTGTACAAATTCCAGAGCCTCTGGAGAGGTGCACCGCACAACATCCGAACGCCCCCGATGAAAGGCCCGCATGGAGACCACCTCACACGTGGCGCACAGAGATCTGTGTAACCTGTAATAATATGACTACCCAGCTCACACGTGGCACGCAGAGATCTGTGTAACCTGTAATAATATGACTTCCCAGCTCACACGTGGCACGCAGAGATCTGTGTAACCTGTAATAATATGACTACCCAGCTCACACGTGGCACACAGAGATCTGTGTAACCTGTAATAATATGACTTCCCAGCTCACACGTGGCACGCAGAGACCTGTGTAACCTGTAATAATATGACTTCCCAGCTCACACGTGGCACGCAGAGACCTGTGTAACCTGTAATAATATGACTTCCCACCTCACACGTGGCGCACAGAGACCTGTGTAACCTGTAATAATATGACTTCCCAGCTCACACGTGGCACGCAGAGACCTGTGTAACCTGTAATAATATGACTTCCCAGCTCACACGTGGCACAGAGACCTGTGTAACCTGTAATAATATGACTTCCCAGCTCACACGTGGCACGCAGAGACCTGTGTAACCTGTAATAATATGACTTCCCAGCTCACACGTGGCACACAGAGACCTGTGTAACCTGTAATTATGACTTCCCAGCTCACACGTGGCACACAGAGACCTGTGTAAGCTGTAATAATATGACTTCCCAGCTCACACGTGGCACACAGAGACCTGTGTAACCTGTAATTACCGTATATGACTTCCCAGCTCACACGTGGCACACAGAGACCTGTGTAAGCTGTAATAATATGACTTCCCAGCTCACACGTGGCACACAGAGACCTGTGTAAGCTGTAATAATATGACTTCCCAGCTCACACGTGGCACGCAGAGATCTGTGTAACCTGTAATAATATGACTTCCCAGCTCACACGTGGCACGCAGAGATCTGTGAAACCTGTAATAATATGACTTCCCAGCTCACACGTGGCACGCAGAGACCTGTGTAACCTGTAATAATATGACTTCCCACCTCACACGTGGCACGCAGAGATCTGTGTAACCTGTAATAATATGACTTCCCAGCTCACACGTGGCACGCAGAGATCTGTGTAACCTGTAATAATATGACTTCCCAGTTCACACGTGGCACGCAGAGACCTGTGTAACCTGTAATAATATGACTTCCCAGCTCACACGTGGCACGCAGAGACCTGTGTAACCTGTAATAATATGACTTCCCAGCTCACACGTGGCACGCAGAGACCTGTGTAACCTGTAATAATATGACTTCCCAGCTCACACGTGGCACGCAGAGACCTGTGTAACCTGTAATAATATGACTTCCCAGCTCACACGTGGCACGCAGAGACCTGTGTAACCTGTAATAATATGACTTCCCAGCTCACACGTGGCACGCAGAGACCTGTGTAACCTGTAATAATATGACTTCCCAGCTCACACGTGGCACGCAGAGACCTGTGTAACCTGTAATAATATGACTTCCCAGCTCACTTCACACAACTCACACTAGACAAAACCCAGCAGCTGCTAGTGCCCTACAGAGTGTCCCCTATGGGGCTCGCAGGGTATAATGGGAAATGTAGTTCTCCCATAGCCGGAGGCCATTATTTGACACCCCTAGTCTAGCTCTTCCCTGGCGTTGTCCTGCCGTCTGTACCTGTAATACCCCAGTTGGAGGGCGATCTGCAAGAAGGCTCCAGGTCTCAATTTGTGTTTCTGAGGGAAACGTTTCCCAAAATCTGGAAAGGTGAAGCAGCAGATATCCAGGTCGTTTACCAATCTGCCGATGGAGAGAGGGAGCAATCAGGAGATGTATTTACTGCCAGGTTATCCCCGTCCCACCCGGCCAATCACATGCTCCCATTGCCAGGCCTGGTCCCATGTGCCTAAATCTGCAGAGTACCATGAGGACACAGACGGGCTAAAACCAGTGCACAGGATACGGCGCCCCGCCTACTCATTATAATAAACACACCCCTTATTACCATGTCATCACGGCACCAGCCCCTCCTGTGCAGATCCCATTATAATAGGCCACCCCCCCCTGAGCCCACTCACATGTCCAGGTTCTGCTTGGCCTGTTCTATGTGCTGCTTGATATCCGGGGGGAAATTGAAATAGAGCTTTCTCGGGGGTGGGAGGCGGATCAGGGGCGTGCGTGGTGGTTGCAGACTGGGACCCCTGGAACTGGAAGAGAAATCACACACCGACCTGCTGTATAACCTGCCCCTACTAATCACACTGTATACAAGGCTGGGTACTCACATACCAGTACTCCAAAACATGACGCAGCATCGTCAGGACCGCAGAGGCATCAGCCGTCGCCTGGTCATATATCAGACCGCACGTCCCATCATCCCCCACCACGAACTGCAGGAGATCATACTCAGTGTCACTGTGATGCAGCGAGGTGACAGGGGCGGCAGGGAGGGCGACAGGGGCAGCCGGGAGGGCGGCCGGGAGGGCGACAGGGTGTGCGGCAGGGGCGGCCGGGAGGGCGACAGGGTGTGCGGCAGGGGCGGCCGGGAGGGCGACAGGGTGTGCGGCAGGGGCGGCCGGGAGGGCGACAGTGGGACAGTGGCGGCCGGGAGAGGGATAGTGGGACAGTGGCGGCCGGGAGGGCGACAGTGGCGGCCGGGAGGGGGACAGGGGTGTAGAGGAACATGCTATACTAAGAGGTGAGAGTTGCAGCAATCAGATGCAGTGGGTATCAGGAATTAGTAGGGTGGGTTATACAAGGGAATCGAGGGTCGATGCACCTGTAGGGTCTTGTCGAACCAGCGGTTGCCACTATTGGCGTGACTCCCTCCACCATGCAGCATCTGTGCAGCTGTACGACTGCTGTACAGGTCCTCAGAATACTTCAGGGCTGTAGCATCCAGGCAGAGAGTCAGGATGCTCTGCTGGATACTGCGCACCGACTCCCGGTTCAATCGATCTGCAGAGAGAGCAGAGACTCCCTAAACCATCTGGTAAACAGGTCTATGCTCACCACAACCCCCTGCTACTCCTTACTGCACGCACACAGCTCTGCTCACTACACCCCCTGCTACTCCTTACTGCACACACACAGCTCTGCTCACTATACCCCCTACTACTCCTTACTGCGCACACACAGCTTTGCTCACTACACCCCCTGCTACTCCTTACTGCACACACACAGCTCTGCTCACTACACCCCCTGCTACTCCTTACTGCACACACACAGCTCTGCTCACTACACCCCCTGCTACTCCTTACAGCGCACACACAGCTCTGCTCACTATACCCCCTACTACTCCTTACTGCGCACACACAGCTCTGCTCACTACACCCCCTGCTACTCCTTACTGCGCACACACAGCTCTGCTCACTATACCCCCTGCTACTCCTTACTGCGCACACACAGCTCTGCTCACTACATTTAAAATTGACCTACCCCGTATGAGAGAGGCATATGCCCGTCCCCAGCTATTTCGGTGGTCTGTGGTCAGCACCCCCACAGGCTCCTTGTCTGTCTTGTAGGAGTGAGCTCGCAGGAAGAGCATTTGCTGGTGAATTTGGTCCTCGGTGAGGGGAGTGCCATCACTATTATATACATCTAACTGGAAAAACTGAGGGTACAAGGCAGAGAGATTGTAGGTAACAAGAGAGGTGGACAGAAGGGACAGAAACCTTACAGGTTTATTAATGAAAGAGAGAATTACAGGCAATTGAGAAGAGAATTTACAACTTAAGATCAAAGTAGCTGAATGGGGAAAAAAGGTCCAACATTGCAGGGCACAGCAAGGTGCAGCCCCCCTGACTTATATTCTCATTAGTCCTATATATATGGCTTTGCACAGCTGATCTGATTGGTTTTTGCTCTGTTTTTATAATACTGCTAACCAAACATTTTATCTCCATGACTGCACCTAGCGGGATTCCAGCCGTACCACACTGACGAGGCCAATAAAGGCCAAAACGTACGTGTGTGGTTGCTGTATTCCTCGTGCAGAGGAGACCTGCCAGGCATTTGGAGTCTGGATGGCCCTTATGGGGCTGGGGGGGATGGACCAGTCTGAAAGGATTCCTCTAAAATATGCAAGCGGGCAAAAAATGGCGACTTCTCTCCCGAGTAGGTTACATCCTAGCCCGCTATTTCAGCTTTTGTCTGTTCCCGCTGGGAGGGATCCCAATTTTTGTTTGTCTCAATGACTGGGAATAAAATTCAAAACATGCATTTCGGACCTCGTCAGATAAAACTTGGACGCCCCTGTGATTTAAACACAGAGGGAGTGTTTAAGTGAGGGAGAGGGTTAAAAAAGAGCAATATACCGCTCACAAGGCCGTCAAAGTCGATACGGACACATCGGGACAGACAGAAAGGGACACTTTTTGTGCCAATTAGTGAGACGGATCCTGATTGGCCATTGTCTTTCAGCCTCGTCACATTCCCATGCATGGATAAAAGACTCCGATTCAGGCTGACTGACCCTTTAAGTTAAGGTGTGATGCAGGGTGGGCTTCCTTCACCTGATAGTTTCTGCAGACTGTCACATGCTGAGGGGCTGCCTTGTGAGGGGAGTGCAACAGGACACGGTCTCTCTTGTACCCAGGCTCTCTGCACGATCCAAAGAAGTTACGATACTGGTCTGGACAGAGATTGCGGCCTCTCCAAAGATCTTGGATCCCCTCTGGGCTGGGGGACAAGAGGCGTGAAAATAAAAACACTGCGGAATCCCCCCACTGCCCTGCCCCCCCAGAAATAATCTTTAAATAAAGAAAGAAAAACTCACCTCTCAATCTTTGCTTTAAAATCCAGAACACCAGAAATTAGCTTAGCTGCAAATCTGGAGGGAGACGAATAATTTACACAAAACAAGGAGTCCGAAAACAGAGGAAAAAACCCTAATTATCCATCAACACAATCCCCGATCCAGAGACAACCAGGAGACGAAAAAGGGTTAAACTCGGACCATAGCACGCACGATACAAAGGCATCATACGAATTCCTGCAGGACAGGCTACAGGGATCAAATCTAGCAATAAAGATGTAACAATGCATTACACAGGGTAACTAGGACTAACTGTACAGTGCATGTTCACTTATAGGGAATAGTGCTAATGTAGCAGGCGACTTATCTCCCACAATGCTCAGCAGTCCATGAAATGCTGGGGAGCAGACATGTAATGGCCACTCGACTGTTTGTAAACTTACTACACTGAGCAAATCAGTCTTAGTATCTCATACACAGCATGTGCTGATAGGGCTGCCACCTGGATGGCATGTTACCGGCAGGCTGAGGCCAACGTTAAGTCCATGGAGGCAGTAGCAAGGCCGGTATTTTTTTTTGTAGAAAAGGTGGCAGCCCTATGTGCTGAGCAGACATAGGGGGTCTAATTACTAAAAGGAGCGGTGGGCCTTTAATCTCACCATTGAGCAGGTCCAAACCTGGTTAGTTCCCCCCACTAGGCAGACTCGCCAGGTTTGTCCCTGCACAGTGTATACTTGCTCAGCTCCCCTTCTAGTGACATACACAGTACCTTAGCTGTCCTCTCCAATCTCTGTATTCTCTCTGGGGCAGAATCACAGCCGGGCTGGAGTGTACAGGAAGGGGCAGGTGATTCTCAAGGTATATAGACTGCTGTCTCCAGTCCGTCAGCTGCACCACAGAGGGGTAGGAAGGGAAGAAGGTGTGGGGCAGAGGCAGAGCAAGGAGAAAAACATAAAGGGGAATGGAAATTGGGAGGGACAGGGAAAAAAAAGGATTAGTGTAAAGGGTCAAGGCAGCATAGTATATTAGAGTGCTAGCTCCTGTTCCCTCACCCAATTGTCAGTGCGGTCTGCTCTCCGACGCAGCTGTCTCTCTAGTTCTTCTGCCTGTCCACCGGAGCGTAGAAATTCCTGCATGAGCTCTTTGGTGCTGTCCAGCTCATCATCGCTAACCAGCGGCTGGAGAGAGCGCAGGTACCGAGACAGAATCTTGGAAAGGTCGGGGACGGGTTGGCGAGGAAGAGGGGAGGGAGTATAGTACCTGCAGGGAGAGGGCGCAAACAGCTGGAGAACAAGAGTGTAAAGTAAGTAGGAGAATACAGAGAGATCAGGAGCATAACAGCTTAAATTACAGACACTGACCACAACGCACAGCAGCCTGGGCAAGAGCGCAGGACCGTAACGCACAGCAGCCAGGGCAAGAGAGCAGGGCCGTAACGCACAGCAGCCAGGGCAAGAGAGCAGGGCCCCGACGCACAGCAGCCTGGGCGAGAGCGCAGGGCCGTAACGCACAGCAGCCAGGGCAAGAGAGCAGGGCCCCGACGCACAGCAGCCTGGGCAAGAGCGTAGGGCCGCAACGCACAGCAGCCTGGGCGAGAGCGTAGGGCCGCAACGCACAGCAGCCAGGGCAAGAGAGCAGGACCGTAACGCACAGCAGCCAGGGCGAGAGCGCAGGGCCGCAACGCACAGCAGCCTGGGCGAGAGAGAGGGCCGCAACGCACAGCAGCCTGGGCGAGAGAGAGGGCCGTAACGCACAGCAGCCAGGGCAAGAGAGCAGGGCCCCGACGCACAGCAGCCAGGGCAAGAGAGCAGGGCCCCGACGCACAGCAGCCTGGGCAAGAGAGCAGGACTAATGCAGAGCAGCCTCGCCAAGAGCGCAGGACCCTGATGCACAGCAGCCTCGGCAAGAGAGCAGGGCCCTGATGCACAGCAGCCTGGGCGAGAGAGAGGGCCGTGATGCACAGCAGCCTGGGCAAGAGAGAGGGCCGTGATGCACAGCAGCCTGGGCAAGAGAGAGGGCCGTGATGCACAGCAGCCTGGGCGAGAGAGAGGGCCGTGATGCACAGCAGCCTGGGCGAGAGAGAGGGCCGTGATGCACAGCAGCCTGGGCGAGAGAGAGGGCCGTGATGCACAGCAGCCTGGGCGAGAGAGAGGGCCGTGATGCACAGCAGCCTGGGCGAGAGAGAGGGCCGTGATGCACAGCAGCCTGGGCGAGAGAGAGGGCCGTTCAAATTCATATCTGACAATTAAACCAGAAATATCTCTTTGATAATCACGGAGTGAATAAGTCACTTACTTCAGTGATATCTGCTTCATTTTAAAATTAGACAATAAAATCTCACTCTTGTGAAACTGATACACAAGTCATTACAAAAAATGGCATCATATTGAATGGATTCCAGCTGTGACTGTACTGGTCTTATTGCTTCCAACTGCCTGACAATAATATTGCATCTTACTGTCCCTTTAATTGTCACAAAACTCTTCAAGTGCTGCAAGTGTGCCAGACAGTCATCCTGCAGGTCTGTATGCATAAAAAGGGGAGGGTATTACTACTACTCCCATCACCCTCAGACAGAAACCCTTCATCACCAGCCAGACAGTTACCCAACCGCTCTAGAAATCTGGTGTTTAGATACATTGATGGCATCTGTAAAGAGACCCCTGGGAGCCAACCCAAGTCATCTATGGCTGCTGGTCATGGGAGTTGTAGTTAAACAACAGCAAGAAAGCGAACATAACAACCTGTAATAGTTATGCAGAATGTGCGCTGCCAGCGAAAAGGTAACAGAACTGGAAGAACCCAGGCACATTGCTCTGCAGCTCTGTGCAACAGCAGGCTGCTCTGCGCAACAGCAGGCTGCTCTGCAGCTCTCAGCAACACCAGGCTGCTCTGCAGACTCTGCAACACCAGGCTGCTCTGCAACACCAGGCTGCTCTGCAACACCAGGCTGCTCTGCAGACTCTGCAACACCAGGCTGCTCTGCAAACTCTGCAACACCAGGCTGCTCTGCAAACTCTGCAACACCAGGCTGCTCTGCAACACCAGACTGCTCTGCAGACTCTGCAACACCAGACTGCTCTGCAACACCAGGCTGCTCTGCAACACCAGGCTGCTCTGCAGACTCTGCAACACCAGGCTGCTCTGCAAACTCTGCAACACCAGGAGGCTCTGCAGACTCTGCAACACCAGGCTGCTCTGCAGCTCTCAGCAACACCAGGCTGCTCTGCAGAGCCCTGTACGGGAAGCGACAGCTTGCAATGCTCTGCAGTTCTCTCACCGTAGCCCTTAGCTGGGCTCTGCAGTATATCAGATTTCGCATCATCCTGCCAGCTGCCCCCCACCCTCCCTCCTGGACACAGTTACCCCTGCAGGGTATTTCTGGTGCGGGGCTGGAGGGCCTGGAGATTGGGGAGGAGAGGAAAGTTACACACTTCCTGCAGGGTGGGGCAGATAGGAGGGGTCAGGGTGGGGTCTAAACTGACAAGGGAACAAACCAGACCAAAGCAACAGAGCTGGAGAAACATGTTCCCAGTGCAGCTAATAATGTCTGATCTTAGCACTTCCTCTGTCAGGTCCACAGTGTATGTGCCATGAATGTATTTATATATACATTACAATCACATGTCTGGGGGGATATTATATTATACAGTGTATTACCTGGGGGGATATTATATTATACAGTGTATTACCTGGGGGGATATTATATTATACAGTGTATTACCTGGGTGATTGCATGTCTGGGGGGATATTATATTATACAGTGTATTACCTGGGGGGATATTATATTATACAGTGTATTACCTGGGTGATTGCATGTCTGGGGGGATATTATATTATACAGTGTATTACCAGGGTGATTGCATGTCTGGGGGGATATTATATTATACAGTGTATTACCTGGGTGATTGCATGTCTGGGGGGATATTATATTATACAGTGTATTACCTGGGTGATTGCATGTTTGGGGGGATATTATATTATACAGTGTATTACCTGGGTGATTGCATGTCTGGGGGGATATTATATTATACAGTGTATTACCAGGGTGATTGCATGTCTGGGGGGATATTATATTATACAGTGTATTACCTGGGTGATTGCATGTCTGGGGGGATATTATATTATACAGTGTATTACCTGGGTGATTGCATGTCTGGGGGGATATTATATTATACAGTGTATTACCAGGGTGATTGCATGTCTGGGGGGATATTATATTATACAGTGTATTACCAGGGTGATTGCATGTCTGGGGGGATATTATATTATACAGTGTATTACCTGGGTGATTGCATGTCTGGGGGGAATATTATATTATACAGTGTATTACCTGGGTGATTGCATGTTTGGGGGGATATTATATTATACAGTGTATTACCAGGGTGATTGCATGTCTGGGGGGGGGGGGGGGGGATATTATATTATACAGTGTATTACCTGGGTGATTGCATGTCTGGGGGGATATTATATTATACAGTGTATTACCAGGGTGATTGCATGTCTGGGGGGATATTATATTATACAGTGTATTACCAGGGTGATTGCATGCCTGGGGGGATATTATATTATACAGTGTATTACCAGGGTGATTGCATGTCTGGGGGGATATTATATTATACAGTGTATTACCAGGGTGATTGCATGTCTGGGGGGATATTATATTATACAGTGTATTACCAGGGTGATTGCATGTCTGGGGGATATTATATTATACAGTGTATTACCTGGGTGATTGCATGTCTGGGGGGGGGGATATTATATTATACAGTGTATTACCAGGGTGATTGCATGTCTGGGGGGGGGGGGATATTATATTATACAGTGTATTACCTGGGTGATTGCATGTCTGGGGGGATATTATATTATACAGTGTATTACCAGGGTGATTGCATGTCTGGGGGGATATTATATTATGCAGTGTATTACCAGGGTGATTGCATGTCTGGGGGGGATATTATATTATACAGTGTATTACCTGGGTGATTGCATGTCTGGGGGGATATTATATTATACAGTGTATTACCTGGGGGGATATTATATTATACAGTGTATTACCAGGGTGATTGCATGTCTGGGGGGATATTATATTATACAGTGTATTACCAGGGTGATTGCATGTCTGGGGGGATATTATATTATACAGTGTATTACCAGGGTGATTGCATGTCTGGGGGGATATTATATTATACAGTGTATTACCAGGGTGATTGCATGTCTGGGGGGATATTATATTATACAGTGTATTACCAGGGTGATTGCATGTCTGTGGGGATATTATATTATACGGTGTATTACCAGGGTGATTGCATGTCTGGGGGGGATATTATATTATACAGTGTATTACCTGGGTGATTGCATGTCTGAGGGGATATTATATTATACGGTGTATTACCAGGGTGATTGCATGTCTGGGGGGATATTATATTATACAGTGTATTACCAGGGTGATTGCATGTCTGGGGGGATATTATATTATACAGTGTATTGCATGTCTGGGGGGATATTATATTATACAGTGTATTACCAGGGTGATTGCATGTCTGGGGGGATATTATATTATACAGTGTATTACCAGGGTGATTGCATGTCTGGGGGGATATTATATTATACGGTGTATTACCTGGTGATTGCATGTCTGGGGGGATATTATATTATACGGTGTATTACCAGGGTGATTGCATGTCTGGGGGGATATTATATTATACGGTGTATTACCATGGTGATTGCATGTCTGGGGGGATATTATATTATACAGTGTATTACCAGGGTGATTGCATGTCTGGGGGGATATTATATTATACAGTGTATTACCTGGGTGATTGCATGTCTGGGGGGATATTATATTATACAGTGTATTACCAGGGTGATTGCATGTCTGGGGGGATATTATATTATACAGTGTATTACCTGGGTGATTGCATGTCTGGGGGGATATTATATTATACAGTGTATTACCAGGGTGATTGCATGTCTGGGGGGATATTATATTATACAGTGTATTACCAGGGTGATTGCATGTCTGGGGGGATATTATATTATACAGTGTATTACCAGGGTGATTGCATGTCTGGGGGGATATTATATTATACAGTGTATTACCAGGGTGATTGCATGTCTGGGGGGATATTATATTATACAGTGTATTACCAGGGTGATTGCATGTCTGGGGGGATATTATATTATACAGTGTATTACCAGGGTGATTGCATGTCTGGGGGGATATTATATTATACAGTGTATTACCAGGGTGATTGCATGTCTGGGGGGATATTATATTATACAGTGTATTACCAGGGTGATTGCATGTCTGGGGGGATATTATATTATACAGTGTATTACCAGGGTGATTGCATGTCTGGGGGGATATTATATTATACAGTGTATTACCAGGGTGATTGCATGTCTGGGGGGATATTATATTATACAGTGTATTACCTGGGGGGATATTATATTATACAGTGTATTACCTGGGGGATATTATATTATACAGTGTATTACCTGGGTGATTGCAAGTCTGGGGGGATATTATATTATACAGTGTATTACCTGGGTGATTGCATGTCTGGGGGGATATTATATTATACAGTGTATTACCTGGGTGATTGCATGTCTGGGGGGATATTATATTATACAGTGTATTACCTGGGTGATTGCATGTCTGGGGGGATATTATATTATACAGTGTATTACCTGGGGGGATATTATATTATACAGTGTATTACCTGGGGGGATATTATATTATACAGTGTATTACCTGGGTGATTGCATGTCTGGGGGGATATTATATTATACAGTGTATTACCTGGGTGATTGCATGTCTGGGGGGGATATTATATTATACAGTGTATTACCTGGGTGATTGCATGTCTGGGGGGATATTATATTATACAGTGTATTACCAGGGTGATTGCATGTCTGGGGGGATATTATATTATACAGTGTATTACCTGGGTGATTGCATGTCTGGGGGGATATTATATTATACAGTGTATTACCTGGGTGATTGCATGTCTGGGGGGGATATTATATTATACAGTGTATTACCAGGGTGATTGCATGTCTGGGGGGATATTATATTATCCAGTGTATTACCAGGGTGATTGCATGTCTGGGGGGATATTATATTATACAGTGTATTACCTGGGGGGATATTATATTATACAGTGTATTACCTGGGGGGGATATTATATTATACAGTGTATTACCTGGGTGATTGCATGTCTGGGGGGATATTATATTATACAGTGTATTACCAGGGTGATTGCATGTCTGGGGGGATATTATATTATACAGTGTATTACCTGGGTGATTGCATGTCTGGGGGGATATTATATTATACAGTGTATTACCAGGGTGATTGCATGTCTGGGGGGATATTATATTATACAGTGTATTACCAGGGTGATTGCATGTCTGGGGGGATATTATATTATACAGTGTATTACCAGGGTGATTGCATGTCTGGGGGGATATTATATTATACAGTGTATTACCTGGGTGATTGCATGTCTGGGGGGATATTATATTATACAGTGTATTACCTGGGTGATTGCATGTCTGGGGGGATATTATATTATACAGTGTATTACCAGGGTGATTGCATGTCTGGGGGGGGATATTATATTATACAGTGTATTACCAGGGTGATTGCATGTCTGGGGGGATATTATATTATACAGTGTATTACCTGGGTGATTGCATGTCTGGGGGGAATATTATATTATACAGTGTATTACCTGGGTGATTGCATGTTTGGGGGGATATTATATTATACAGTGTATTACCAGGGTGATTGCATGTCTGGGGGGGGGGGGGGGGGGGGATATTATATTATACAGTGTATTACCTGGGTGATTGCATGTCTGGGGGGATATTATATTATACAGTGTATTACCAGGGTGATTGCATGTCTGGGGGGATATTATATTATACAGTGTATTACCAGGGTGATTGCATGTCTGGGGGGATATTATATTATACAGTGTATTACCAGGGTGATTGCATGTCTGGGGGGATATTATATTATACAGTGTATTACCAGGGTGATTGCATGTCTGGGGGGATATTATATTATACAGTGTATTACCAGGGTGATTGCATGTCTGGGGGATATTATATTATACAGTGTATTACCTGGGTGATTGCATGTCTGGGGGGGGGGGGGGGGGATATTATATTATACAGTGTATTACCAGGGTGATTGCATGTCTGGGGGGGGGGGGGGGATATTATATTATACAGTGTATTACCTGGGTGATTGCATGTCTGGGGGGATATTATATTATACAGTGTATTACCAGGGTGATTGCATGTCTGGGGGGATATTATATTATGCAGTGTATTACCAGGGTGATTGCATGTCTGGGGGGGATATTATATTATACAGTGTATTACCTGGGTGATTGCATGTCTGGGGGGATATTATATTATACAGTGTATTACCTGGGGGGATATTATATTATACAGTGTATTACCAGGGTGATTGCATGTCTGGGGGGATATTATATTATACAGTGTATTACCAGGGTGATTGCATGTCTGGGGGGATATTATATTATACAGTGTATTACCAGGGTGATTGCATGTCTGGGGGGATATTATATTATACAGTGTATTACCAGGGTGATTGCATGTCTGGGGGGATATTATATTATACAGTGTATTACCAGGGTGATTGCATGTCTGGGGGGATATTATATTATACAGTGTATTACCAGGGTGATTGCATGTCTGTGGGGATATTATATTATACGGTGTATTACCAGGGTGATTGCATGTCTGGGGGGGATATTATATTATACAGTGTATTACCTGGGTGATTGCATGTCTGAGGGGATATTATATTATACGGTGTATTACCAGGGTGATTGCATATCTGGGGGGATATTATATTATACAGTGTATTACCAGGGTGATTGCATGTCTGGGGGGATATTATATTATACAGTGTATTGCATGTCTGGGGGGATATTATATTATACAGTGTATTACCAGGGTGATTGCATGTCTGGGGGGATATTATATTATACAGTGTATTACCAGGGTGATTGCATGTCTGGGGGGATATTATATTATACGGTGTATTACCTGGTGATTGCATGTCTGGGGGGATATTATATTATACGGTGTATTACCAGGGTGATTGCATGTCTGGGGGGATATTATATTATACGGTGTATTACCAGGGTGATTGCATGTCTGGGGGGATATTATATTATACGGTGTATTACCATGGTGATTGCATGTCTGGGGGGATATTATATTATACAGTGTATTACCAGGGTGATTGCATGTCTGGGGGGATATTATATTATACAGTGTATTACCTGGGTGATTGCATGTCTGGGGGGATATTATATTATACAGTGTATTACCAGGGTGATTGCATGTCTGGGGGGATATTATATTATACAGTGTATTACCTGGGTGATTGCATGTCTGGGGGGATATTATATTATACAGTGTATTACCAGGGTGATTGCATGTCTGGGGGGATATTATATTATACAGTGTATTACCAGGGTGATTGCATGTCTGGGGGGATATTATATTATACAGTGTATTACCAGGGTGATTGCATGTCTGGGGGGATATTATATTATACAGTGTATTACCAGGGTGATTGCATGTCTGGGGGGATATTATATTATACAGTGTATTACCAGGGTGATTGCATGTCTGGGGGGATATTATATTATACAGTGTATTACCAGGGTGATTGCATGTCTGGGGGGATATTATATTATACAGTGTATTACCAGGGTGATTGCATGTCTGGGGGGATATTATATTATACAGTGTATTACCAGGGTGATTGCATGTCTGGGGGGATATTATATTATACAGTGTATTACCAGGGTGATTGCATGTCTGGGGGGATATTATATTATACAGTGTATTACCAGGGTGATTGCATGTCTGGGGGGATATTATATTATACAGTGTATTACCTGGGGGGATATTATATTATACAGTGTATTACCTGGGGGATATTATATTATACAGTGTATTACCTGGGTGATTGCAAGTCTGGGGGGATATTATATTATACAGTGTATTACCTGGGTGATTGCATGTCTGGGGGGATATTATATTATACAGTGTATTACCTGGGTGATTGCATGTCTGGGGGGATATTATATTATACAGTGTATTACCTGGGGGGGATATTATATTATACAGTGTATTACCTGGGTGATTGCATGTCTCGGGGGGATATTATATTATACGGTGTATTACCTGGGTGATTGCATGTCTGGGGGGATATTATATTATACAGTGTATTACCTGGGTGATTGCATGTCTGGGGGGATATTATATTATACAGTGTATTACCAGGGTGATTGCATGTCTGGGGGGATATTATATTATACACTGTATTACCTGGGTGATTGCATGTCTGGGGGGATATTATATTATACAGTGTATTACCGGGGTGATTGCATGCCTGGGGGGATATTATATTATACAGTGTATTACCTGGGTGATTGCATGTCTGGGGGGATATTATATTATACAGTGTATTACCAGGGTGATTGCATGTCTGGGGGGATATTATATTATACGGTGTATTACCAGGGTGATTGCATGTCTGGGGGGATATTATATTATACAGTGTATTACCTGGGTGATTGCATGTCTGGGGGGATATTATATTATACAGTGTATTACCTGGGGGGATATTATATTATACAGTGTATTACCAGGGTGATTGCATGTCTGGGGGGATATTATATTATACAGTGTATTACCAGGGTGATTGCATGTCTGGGGGGATATTATATTATACAGTGTATTACCAGGGTGATTGCATGTCTGGGGGGATATTATATTATACAGTGTATTACCTGGGTGATTGCATGTCTGGGGGGATATTATATTATACGGTGTATTACCAGGGTGATTGCATGTCTGGGGGGATATTATATTATACGGTGTATTACCAGGGTGATTGCATGTCTGGGGGGATATTATATTATACGGTGTATTACCAGGGTGATTGCATGTCTGGGGGGATATTATATTATACAGTGTATTACTTGGGTGATTGCATGTCTGGGGGGATATTATATTATACAGTGTATTACCGGGGTGATTGCATGCCTGGGGGGATATTATATTATACAGTGTATTACCTGGGTGATTGCATGTCTGGGGGGATATTATATTATACAGTGTATTACCAGGGTGATTGCATGTCTGGGGGGGATATTATATTATACAGTGTATTACCAGGGTGATTGCATGTCTGGGGGGATATTATATTATACAGTGTATTACCAGGGTGATTGCATGTCTGGGGGGATATTATATTATACAGT
>CM069861.1:11324603-11327103 GCA_036172795.1 Pelodytes ibericus | reverse complement strand
TTTGAGTTTGAGGTGGCAAAAAGAAGCAAAACCCAACAAGGATGTCATGATGAAAGGTTGTGTGATGTCGTGTGCTGACAGGAATCTTTTAAATAGAAGGAAAGCCCTGTCATAGGTTCTCCGGGTATTGGCGGACAGTGCTAATTGTGACAATGTCCTGCTATATTGCATGATAACGTCTAGTCCATTACTAGCTGGTGGAAAGGTGGAGTGGCTGTGGCTGTGCGCGCGGCTGACGGAAGTATTTGCCGAAAAGCCTGTAAATTAAAACGAGATAAATTGTCAGCAGCCGTGTTACATACACCTGGGACATGAACACAAAACAAGAAGAAATTATGACACGCAGCCAGCCAGGTGAGTTTCCTCAAGAACCTCATAATGATTAGTGACTTGGATCGGCCTTTGTTGATAATGTGGCAGGTTGCTAGGTTGTCTGAGTAGCAACGTACTGACGAACCTGCCCATAGATGTCCCCATGTCACGGCAGCTGCCACTATGGGATAGATCTCAAATAGAGCTGAGGTGGTGGAAAAACCCTCCAGGTCCTGGACCTCTGGAGGCCAGCTACCCCAAAGCCATAGATTCCCGTAAATTGCTGCAAAACCTGTGGTAGACGCCGCGTCTGACCAGATGGTAGGTGAGGAGTCAGATAATGTAGGGAGGAACATGCTTTTCCCATTCCAGGTGGTTAAAAAGTTTCTCCACATAAGTAGGTCTGCCGTGGCCTGGGTATCCAGGGGCAACCTGTGTGCATCGTGTCTAAACAGTGGGAACATGTATAGGAGCCGTGAGATGAAAGCCCGGCCTTGAGGTATAATGCGCATGGCAAAATTCAGTGACCCAAGTAGGGACTGCAATTCTTTGCGGTTGCAAGTACCGAGATGAATGTAGAGGTTAATGTTGGTAAGTATGTTCTCTATCTTGGTGCGTGGCAGGCTGGCTTGCATAGTGGCTGAGTCTAGCATGATTCCCAGAAAGGTGATGATTGTATCTGGTCCTTCAGTTTTGGTGGGGGAAACTGGAACGCCTACTTGTTTAAAAAGACTGATGGTGTCTATGAGGCTACTGGGAGGGGAGTTATTTTTTTCGATCAGTAAGAAATCATCCAGGTAGTGTATGACTGTAGGGCATCTGGCTACATTTAATAGTAACCAGCATAGTGTTTCTGCGAATAAATCAAAAATGGCCGGACTACTTTTTGAACCAAACGTTAAGCGTGAGAAAAAGTAGTAGTGCCCGGCCCATTTAATGCCATGCAGGTGCCATAGTGTAGGGTGGATAGGCAATAATTTGAAGGCATTGGTTATGTCGGTCTTGCTGAGCCAAGCACCGACCCCTGCCTGCATGATAGCCGTAATGGCGTGATCTATGGTGGAGTATTGGAGTGAAAATTCCTCAGAGGGGATAAGGGAGTTCAGACTAGGTGTGGCAGAGGTGTGAGGTGCCGACAGATCGATGATGAGTCTTTGTTTGAGGGAAGATTTCCCCGTGACAATACCGATGGGATTTGTCCGCCATGTGGAAAAAGGAGGGGACTGAAAGGGACCCAATAGGAAGCCCTCTGCCACTTCTTTGGCTATAAGTGTACTAATCGCTGTAGGGTTTTGTTGCGCAGATTGTAAATTGGGGCATTCAAGGATCCCTGAAGGCATGTGTATGAGACCAGTATGGAATCCTTGTGATAGACCAGTGATGATGAAGTCTACCAAATGTCTAGATGGATGTTGTGATAGTAATGCTGTGAGTACAGAAATATTTATCTCCGTTAAGTATTGTTTAGGGTACATTTTATTCGGACACATAGTTTTCGCATGTGCCCTAAAACATTTTGAACATATATGCAATAACCGACATCCACTGTAATTACATGCACCGACATTGAAATTATTACATATTTGGGATTTCCCCAAAAACTTGATAGGTCGACCCAATTTGTCTTTGGGTGTTCTCTCTGTTGAAACAGTGGAACTAGCGCCCTGCGAGGTACTAGGTTCGTTCGCAGTGGTAGGACAAAAATTAGCAGTATGAGCCATGGAGGAGCAGTATGCACAGGCCGGTGCTCTTAGACCTGCAAAGTGCCTGCAGAAAATGATGGTATCTATCTTGCTCCAGTTGGACCTTGTCCCGTACTGTGAGAAGGCGCCAGACACTTTGGCAGAAAAAGATCTATGGTAGTCATAGAAAGCTGACCCACCGTATTTATTGCCCAGGTCCACCAGCCTGTGCATATACAAATCAAACTCCTCACGTCTGTGGGGATATACCGTACAGATCACATCACGATAAATGCCAAAAGCTAATACAAATTCTGGAATAGTTAGCTTCCTATTCAATCGTGCATCCCTAGATTTGACCACCACAGAAATATCGTCGTAAGCGTACGTCTTATGTTCCACTATGTCCTGGGAGGCAATTAGAAGTGAGGCCAGATTGACATCTTTACCTTCCAGGATATCTTTTTTGAGGTGCTCAGGTATCATGTGGGCAGGGTAAACCTCTT